>WBMV01003891.1:1454-155182 GCA_013396655.1 Campylorhamphus procurvoides | reverse complement strand
ATTGACTGAGGGGGTTTTACGGGAAAAATGAAGCTGTTTTTTATTTACTTATGGCTGAGTGGGGCCCTGATGTGGCCCAGTGCTGGGAGTTAGCAGCACTGCATGGTTTTGGAAAAAGGGTGGCATTGTGGAGGTTGGGATTTAACTCCAAATAGTCATTAAACTGGTTTTGAAGCAGTGCTTTGTATTGGCAGTGCCTCACAGCAGTACTTTGGGAAGTGCACTGAGCTGCTCTTGGTTTCCCAGTTACTCAAGACTCCTTTGAGACCAAGGACTGGCCAGCACAGAAGGACGTGGTGTTTTCCAGGAACAGTGCTTTGCTCTGGAACTGGATGTGTTGGCCCTCTGGTTGTGGCCACACGAGTGTTTTGCAGCAGGGAGGATTAGGAAGAGAATCGTAGCTCAGTGGAATGCTTTTCTGACAAAAACACCCCAACCAAAACAACATACAGCAGAAGGGAAGAATAGGATAAAAAGCCAGTTATGCCAATTCCTAAGAAGGCTGTTCACAACAAACTGATTATAAGCTTGAAGATAGTCCATGATTCTGGGATTTAATTTAGTTCTGCAGTGTTATTTAAACCAGAATAGTCTTTCTTAGTTTTCTCCTTTCCCTCTTAATGTTTGCTATATAATCCCCAATTATGCTTGTTTTTTTTTCTGGTGATTAACTACTTGTGTTCTAAATTGTGCTTGTGAGGGCCTATTAAAATGCTGTTAAGTAACAAGTCAGATACAATGTGTATAAGATGTTTTGAAGTTTTTCTCTGAGGTTACAGACAACTTAATTTTAATCTGTGTCCAGGTGAGTGTGGTTGACTTGTTGGCAAAAATTAGTGTGGAGAAAATTAGTGGCAAAAATCTTGCTGCTGTTTCTGAGGAGATTTTAGAAGTTTTAGCTAATCCTCTTTGTATTCTTGAATTCCCAATCAAAGAGTTTTCAGATGTTTCCTGTGATTTCATTTAAAAGCACAGTTGTGAGTCACATGTAGATGGTGAGACACAGGCTGTTAATTCATGAATACGAGCTGCTCCTGGTGGGAGCTGAGTGGTCATTGCTGCGGGCAGGGGCCGAGGATTTAACCGGGAAAGACAAACCTGTAGCTTCGGGCCTGTGCTGACATTTGAGGGGGAAAGCACAGCTCGGAGCCGGGTAAACTGTGAGCTCTGTGGGTTGGAGCCTCGTGGCCATTGGGTTTTGGAGGTTTGAAGTAGTGGCTGCGATTTCCCCTGGGAATGACAGTCCCCAGCAGCGCGGTTTGTTGGAGGAGGCTGCGCAGCCCCTGTGTCTGTCATCACACCAAGGACTGGTGCTTTTCTTGGGACCAGATTTTAGCAGCCTGCACTGCTTATCCTGGGAAACTGCTGCTGGCTGGAATCTCTTCACTGCAAGAAAGATGCACGTGAAAACTGTGAGGAAGCAAAGATAGCAGCTGGGGTTCTTACCTAATTCCCAAGTTGTTTAATGGCTTTTGTATTTTCTGAGCTCATATTGCCCCACCCTTTCCTTCGGAGGAAATTAGCTCATGCTTAATTACCCTTCTACTAATTACATGCCTGAATGTTTGGGGTTACACCTGAATCATGACTATTTGAACACGTAGATAGTTCTGAAGAATTTTGTGGCATTTGGGGCAGTGATTGCTTTTTGGGTTAAGTGCACTTTAATTTAATTAAGGGCCCTTTTCCACATGCAAAATGCAGAACTTTTAGAGACCATAACCCAATCCTTCCACCCCCTCAGTTTTGATGCACTTTCTAATCTGCCCTGTACATTTATTTTTAGTAAAAGAAGTTGTTTGCTCCTCACTTGATCTCTTGATCTGAAGTATGAGGTAGCATTCAGGCACCAGTAAAATGTGAAACAACAGTTAATGTAAGAATTGTGTATGTGGGGACTTCCCCAGTTTTCCTTTTCTTTCCTGCTCTAAAATCCCGTGTCTGGGGATGGCCATAGATGACCAAACAGCTGCAGTGAGTGGTGCTTCCTGAGACATTGTGAACACTCTTTGGAGTACTTTGATGGGTTTGAATAAAAGGACTTAAAAGCTGTTCATTAGAAGAATTGAAGTTGTTCATTGAGTGCTGTGGAGAAACTTGGAGAGCTGACTCACATTCCCTTCAGTTCACTGAAAAGACTGGTGTAGGTTGCTGCCAGTAGTTGTGCTGAGGGTTTTTTGAGAAGACTGTTAGTTTCAGGGAGGAAAAAAACCCTGAAAACCACCACCAATAATAACAAGAAGAAACCAAACCAAAACAAACCCACGAGTTCAGTGGCGTGTTGTCCTGTTTTGGATACATTCATTAATGAACTTTGTTACTAGTAATGAGACTCATTACAGAACAGTCTTGCAAAGCTACTACTTTAATTTCCAGCATTAGTATGCAGAGTTTTTAACAAACTGTTTGTCAGAGCTTGCAATAATTATATATTGACTTGCAATTACCTCTCACTAGAGGTATTTGTAGATTGATTGAACAAGACCCTTTCTGTTTAGCTTTGGTATATGAGCTTTTCCAGCCAGCTCTTCTCTCAAAGGTGACCTCAGCAATCCAGGACTAATAAATAGTTTATGACCCAGTCGATATCTTGTTGTGGTGACCCAATCTGCAGTGACAGCAGAGGGACCTGCCTGCTCCATCCCTGGGAAGTGAGGGAAGCCCGTGGTGGAAGAGAACAGGAAAAACCAGCTGGTGGTGTTGGAGCCCATGGTAAATCTATACTGCTCCTAAACCTTATTTCACACAGTGCTCTTCCTGAAGCTAAAGCTGTGTCTGCAGTCTTTGGAAACCCTAATGTGTTCTGAAAATTATGTTGGGTTTATTGCTGAAAAGGTGTTATGTAAGTTTAGTCTTTCATGGGTGTGTTAAATCAGCCCTTAGTGACAGATCCTGTTTGGATTGAAGGAGCCCCTTTTTCCTACCACATAAAAGTCAAGGATGCCCATGCTCTTTACTGTGGCTGATACCTGCTTTAATAGGGTTACTGTGATTTTTTTCTGACTGTTTTGTAATCTGCACTGTGTAAAAATTAAAATAGTCTTTTGCTGTTGGTAAGAGCTTTGGGTGTCATACAAAAGGTCCAGTGTCCTGGGTTGCTGCTCCTTCAGTCCCCACTGTGGGATACTGGCAAAAATGGCCCAAGGATTTATGGACTTGTAACAGAATTCATGTTTCCTGTGTTTTCTTTAGTAAATCTTCAAAGGCAGATCAAAGTTCGTGATGGGGAAAGTGCTGTGGCTGGCAGCCAGAGAATTCTGCAGAAAAGTTGGTTTTACTGGTTTTGGTTCATGGTCTGCCTCTCTGGCTGTGGTAACTGAAACCTGAACTGTTTGCACATATGTTTTCAGTTTCAGTTCTGACAGAGCCAGAGAGGAACTGGTGGGTGGACAGCTGGTTTATCCTTCCTAAAAAAAAAAATGATGTGAATTTCTGTTTTCTGAAGTCAAAGCTGTGATCTATTGGATATTCTTCTTGGGTAACAAACTTGACAGGAAAAATCTAGGGGTGTGAGCAAGGGATGAGAAACCTCTGAGTTGGTATTGCACTTTTCAAAAGGTGTTTGCTCTAAGTAAACAGGTGAATAAAAGAAAAAAAATCAGGTAAGTCTAGGTACAACAAGACAAATGTGTTGATAGGAAGATGACTTTGAGAGCTTCAGAATAAATTGCATTAAAGCAAGTGGAGAGCTAATTTTGAATTAAACCACAGTGGCTTGGGGTTTTTTCCCACATGCCAAACTTCATAACAAAACTGCTGTGAGGTGCTTATGAAAAAGCTGGAGAAGGAGATCTGATCTGTCATTGGAGACCTTTGATGTGCAACCCTTTGGATATATCTAAGTTAATATGAGTCACATGCCTCATTTACCAACAGTGCCCCAATACCCATCTGCTCTTGATATCTCTGCAGTCTGGAAGAGCAGAGCTGGATGTGGAAGGACTGGCCATGGGCAGCTGAAGCTGTAGCTGGGTGGGGACCAGCCTCGGCACACTTGTCATGGAGCTCTTTGGTGTCCCCACAGCCTGTCCTGTGCGAGCTGGGCTGCAGACACGCTGCTTGCCAGCAGTGGGACAGCTTTGTGTGCTGGGGTTGTCCAGAATAAATGCCCTTTTGCAGGCGTGGTGTGACAGCACGTGTGGCAGTGACCCTCCGAGGAGCCCCACACACCGTGTGAGGGGCAGTGTAAAGGTCCTGAGCAGAGAGTTTCCCGTTTTTCTGGTTCAGAGGAGAATGGGAGTCAAGGAGCTTTTACTTGCAAATAAGTAACGAGGGGAAAGGCATTTGGTAAGTTACTAACTAACAGCTCATTCTGTTTCTAAACCTTTCAAAGGGATGTTGCTGAGTAACAGATACTCATGTGTGATGAGGGCCAGTCCTTAAAAGAAGATTCTGTATCATGGTGTTTTGTGAGGACATGTGAAAGGAGGTGCCATTTCTGCTTTCCTGGACAATATTCCCAGCAGGGCTATTTGAGGCACTTAAAGCAGTGTATAAGTTTATTTTAAATTCCAAGTATTTCTTCCTGGGAGGGAGATGTGGTGCTTCTTGAAGTTGTTGAGTGTTTTAACTGGAATACAGGAGATGTAAGAAGGATGTTTGGTGCAAATCACCTCTCCAGACTGTACGAGTTGGTTATTGTCTTCTGGTACTTTATTGTCCTTCTTGCTTACTTTTGTGTATTTTTGGTTGGGGTATCTATTTCTTTTTTAATGTGGAAGTTTGTTACCTTCCACACTGTTGTTTTCCTGACTCCTCAGTGGTCAGGTGGTGTGAAAGCTCTTCAGGGTTGCCTGTTCTCGAGCTCCAGGAAAACAACAAATTTGTTGTTTGGTTTATGTTACATTACTCAGAAATGAGCTTTGAACAAGTCATGCTTTCAGGGCACCAGTGAAAACAAGAGGTCTGACCATGCAGAGTAAGTGGTGTGACTGTGCAAAGTCTGTGTTTGAATAAGAAATGATACACCTTTAGCTGGAGTGGGAGGGAGAGAAGGGAGTAGAGAAATGGGGGGGAACATTTTAAAAGTTCTAAAAAACTTTTCTAGGTATGTAAGATCATAAAGTACACAGTGATTTAGTTGTTGAAAATTGATTTGAGTGTGTTTTTTCTTCAGTTTATCAAAACTTGTTGAGTTGTTCTGTTAAAATATTAATGCTGACCTGCAAAAATTGACTGTGAGACTTCTTTTGTAATGGCCTTTTCTTTCCCAAGGAGACAGAAAGCCTGTGCTCTCTGTGCAGCATGTGACTTCTTCTTATTGATTCAGGGTGACCTCTTTGGTCACTGGAGCTGATGTAAGTGCCATGGAAAACACTTGAAGGGGAGGGAGCAGAACAGCTTGCTTTTGAGTACCTTGACTTTGCAGCTGTTTACAGGCCTGGGGAAAGCTGCTGGACTTTGACACTACACAGAACCTTGGGTTTAGCTCTAAGGTGCACTGAGGCTGAGCAGGGTGCCAGAGGTAACTGTGGCTGTGGTGTGTGGGTAGAGCTCTGTGGGCACAGAAAGCTGATTTTTAGGCATCTCTGGAGATAGTGAAAGTGCACAGCTGGCACAGGAACTGTGTCTGGTGGCTTTCAGAGAGCCAGGTGTTTAGTTTTCAGGCATGTGAGTGTGTGAAGCAGGGTGCTTTTGAACAAGAGCAGACACCTGAGTTCATGAAACTGGCCTGCAGACTGCAGTGGCAAAGCAGGTGTGACCTACTCTGCTGGGGTGGGTGACAGGAACAGGGGCTTATTTCCTTGGGTGATACAAAGTAGTGTAAAATTTCTGTGACGTTTTTGCTATGAAAATGATTTATCTGCTGTGTCTTTATAGCTCCTCATTTGCAATGAAAACATTCAGACTGATCAGCTTTACCATTAATGGCAATATTGAACATGTTGTTTTCTAGTTCAGGCACCTGCAATAGAAGTCTCTCATCAAAATGCTGCTGCAGCTTCAGGAGTGGTCTTGAAACTGAATCAGGAGCAACTGAAGAGTTTGAGGCTTTTGCTTGCCCTTTGTTTCCAGGATTGGTGGTGAAGGGCAGGTGTGGTGCTCTGAGAGTGGGCTGTGTGTCCAGACACTGCCTACATGTGGTGTCTGTGCCAGGCTGGGCCCTGGCACACCTGGAGGTTCCATTTCTGGGCTGGCAGTGTGTTACAGCCTGCACAGAGACCCTCCTGGAGGAGTCAGCAATTGAAACCCAGAGGTCTTTGTGAAGGATGTACTGATGTTTCTCTGTTAATTTGTCCATATGGGAATGACAATCTAGGTCTTGGGTTTTGGTTTCCTTTTGCTTTGCAGAGGCACATTAATGTCTATTTAGCTGTCAGATATGGGAAAGAAAAGAGTATTCAGCTGCTCTCCATCTCTATAAATGACAAAATGTCTTTATAAATTATGCCATTAAGACACTGATTCCCTTAATATACATGTCTCTACAATGAAACTATTTTTAGATTATTTTTCAAAACTCATTACTTCTTTCAAAGGCAGAAAAGATGTTGGTGGAAGGAGTATTAATAGATAAGATGGAATATTTCATTTGTTCCCCCCTCAGAGAAAATCATGTGTTTCCTGTTACTTTACTTAAAAGAACTTGATTAGATTACTTGGAAATGTTAAACATTATCAATCTTTTGAGATGGTTGATTTTAGATAATTCAGCTGGGAACAAAATAGCTGTTGCTTCCTGTAGCAGAAAACTGTCAGTGGCAGTGACAGTTGTGCTTATCACATCTGTTTTGGTGGGTGACCCAGAGAGGAGTTTGGGGCTGAATGTTGGGGAAAACAAGATAACTCTGACACAGTTACTGCTGTTCTTCAGTTTAAGAGAATCACTTTTTGTCTTGCTTTCCATCTGTGGTGTCTCAATGTGTTCTGTTTGCCTGGTGTGATCTGAAGGCATGTGCTGGAGGGGAGGGTCTTCAAACAGCAGGGGAATGTTGGTTTAAAAATCTGCTTTTCCTGTTGGATGAAGGATGCCCTGGAGCTGTTTTGATTGCCAGTGTGAGAGCAGTAAACTGAATTGCTGAGGTGCTTGCTCAGCTTACATGAAGCACTGGGTGGCAGGAAGAAAAAGATTTGCTGGCCAGGACCTGCTTTCCAGTGCCTCTCTGTGTTATTTCTAGAGCGTGTGTTTGTCAGCATTGTAATCCAAATGTTAATATTTTAAGAAGCAGACCTTAAACTTGCTAATGCAGGTGATCCTGTGCTGCTTTTCTTCTAAAATGAAGCCAGCATTTTGCATGAGAACACAGTATCTGACATGCCTTTGGCAGCAAGCTGGCATGTGGGATGGTTTGTGTCAAGCAAGAAAAGGAAGGGACGGGCTGCATCCTTGGAAGACAGGCTTGGCACAGTGCTGGGGTAGGCATGAGAATCTTTTTGTTGCAGTGAATATATATATAGATCTTCTACAGAGCTGTGCTGTGTGCAGGCACCCAGCTTAACTCTGAAGTCACATGAGTACTGAAGGCACTGGAGATTCACCTCATCCACGTTCATGTGCCCAGCTGGGTCAGCTGTGATGCTTCACTGTGCCCTGAACACATTCTTCATATCCAGGACAGGACACCTAAAGCCTCACCAGAGTGATGCTTTGCAGGGTCTGCACACAAACCCATGTGCATTCTGTCTGTTCCTCAGCCTGCTCTCCCTGCGTTGCTCATTGGAACTTCCCATCTTCCTTTTCTCCTCTCTTGCTTTGTGGCTCTGAGTGGCAGAACAAGGTGCTGGTGAGTTTAGAGCCTCGGGCCCTCCTCCCAGTGCGTGACTGGCCCTGCTGCCCTGCCCTGGGCCAGCCCTGGTGCTGCCTGCAGGTCACAGCTATGCAAACACATGCTAATGCTGTGCTGCCTTCGGGGCTCCCTGCTTATATAACCGTGCTCTGCCTCCTGCCATTTATTTCGTTGCTATGGAACTGTTAAATAATTAAAACAGGTGACTTCCTTCGGAAAGGCAAACCTTCAAAAGGAATTATTTCTAGCAGGCTGTTGCCATGCCTCTGTCTTTAACCCTTCTTCTCTTTCAACAGGAAGAAAATGAACCTGAAATCGGAACGCAGAGGAATTCACGTGGATCAGTCGGAGCTCCTGTGCAAGAAGGGCTGTGGTTACTATGGCAATCCTGCTTGGCAGGGCTTTTGCTCCAAGTGCTGGAGAGAGGAATACCATAAGGCCAGGCAGAAGCAAATTCAAGAGGATTGGGAGCTGGCAGAGCGGTAAAGAACCTTCTTTATTCCTTCAGCTTCTGCAGGAGGGTGACTTCACTAAATATATTCCTGGCTCCTGTTTTCTAGTCCTGTTTGCTCTGGCTCAGTTTCATCACAGATTCTCAGATTTGACCTTTCCAGCAGGAATTAAAACCTTCCTCCTGATGCAAAGATGAATATTTATGACATTCTAATCTAAGAGGTTTCAAAAGAAAGTCTATGGAGTAACCAGTGTAAACACCCACCTACCTCTCAGTAAATACTTTGACCTAATTTGCATACTTAAATCTGTAATTGTATCTGGCAGTTGGAAGGGTGAAAGTGACAATTTTGATTAAAATGCCCCTGCCTATGGAGTTGGCAGTTACTGTCTTGCAAATAGCCAGCCCCATGGCTTTGCATTTCAGTTGCTGATTGAAAAAACTGCTTTTAATCTTGTCTGTGGTCATTCTTTTAAACTGCAGGGTTAAGCCCAAAAGCATCAAAGCTTTGGCTTTAATAATTTAGGGAATTTTTCTAACCATTTATATTTTACAACACAATTTAGTTTCCCTAGTGTAATAAATGCTTGACCCTGAAAATGGGTGTTGGAAGAAATCTGTGAGTGAGAAAATATGAGCAGCTACAACTGCTTTTTGTTGGGTTTGGGTAGAGTTTGGAAGCCTTTGGAGACCTTGAGTGATACATTACCCAAGGTCACTGGGGAAGGAAGAGAAGGCATTAATGAAGTGCATGGTTCATGTCAGCCTACCTGGAGCAGGTGACATCTGTGGAAGGTCTCTGAGCTTGATTTGGGTCCAAAGTGGTGGTTACAGTTTGGAAAACCCTAAGTTTTCTGGTATTTAAGTCCCCTAGACCCTCTTCCCTTAGGCTTTGAAGTAGTTATTTTGTTTGATTTTAAAGTTCTCCTTCCTGTCTGGCACTGGAAGAGATTAACTGCAGAGAAAGTGGTTGGAACCTTTTCTAGCCTAATCTGAAGGTGCCAGGTAAAGCAGTGAGTACAGTAGAAGACATGTCATTTTGTTTTCCTCTGCCATACATTTGTCTCAGTTAATAAGAATTTAGTTATTATTAGAGCAGGTAGTTATGCTGTCAGTCTTGTAACTTCTCTTACAATAAAGTGGGGTATTTAAGGAGTTCTTTAATAAGTAGCTGTTCAGCAGGGAGATGCTAAAGGCACAGATAAGCTCTGATTGTTTGTTGTGCAGGGACAGCCTTGTCAGCACAGATAAGATACAATTCCTGCCTCAAGAGATTGCAGATCCAAGACTATTTATGGTCCATCTTGAGCTGGATGGATATTTAAAGGCAATTGCTCAACCTTCTAGCATCTTGAAGGGCAATATAATTTAACCTATTTTAATCCTCTTGAATAAGAAAAGTTGGAGGACTGGTGTGTTTGGCCCTCCCTACTTTGTATCTGTAGATTAAAAGCTGGGCTTGGTCTTTGCAGAGCACCCAGCAGAGTTGCAGTGAGGGGGGTTGCCTCATTCATTCAAGCAAGTTTATCTTTGCAAACAAATTAGAATAACAGTGATCTGTTTCCCAGGATATTTCTGAGATTGTGACAGGGTGTTTCCCTTCAGTAAGATGGTGAAGGATTGCCTGTGGTTGTGAAACTCAGCATGATGCAGGGAGGAGGCAAAGAATCGATCCTTGGAAATCCTCCCACACTCTTTGCCCTCAGCTCTGCCTTACACAACTCAGGGCTGGGACAGGAGGGGAAGGTGACCATGGTTATACCTCAGTCTTCTTCCTTTTGGTACTATTTAATCCCTCCTGGTCATCTTAACCTTTCCCTTGCTTTTACCATTGCACCATGGAAAGGGTGGATGTCAAGTAGTGAAGGGAGATGTGGTAAGAAACAAGAAATGAAGGTGGGCATGGGGGGAATTAACATGTCAAATGAGTGGTAATTATTGCACAGGCAATTAGTTTGTCTTGTTTTTAAGCACTTACATTAGGCCTATGTGTTTCTAATTGCAGGCTTCAGCGTGAGGAGGAGGAAGCCTATGCCAGTAGCCAGAGCACTCAAGGGGCCCAGTCCCTGACCTTTTCAAAGTTTGAGGAGAAGAAAACCAACGAGAAAACACGAAAGGTCACTACTGTGAAGAAGTTCTTCACTGCTTCTTCCAGAGCTGGAGCTAAGAAGGGTAACTGCCTCCTTTGCTTTCAATGGTTCTGTACAACGTGTGAAATTAAGAAGTATTTTTGACAGATGTCAGTGTTCTAAAAGGCAGAGTAAGGCTCTGTGGTTTGACTTCAAAAAAGTTGGAATAATGCTGCTTCTGGAGAGCAATTGTTATTGAAAACACAGGAAAATGGGGGCTTTTGGGTGATGCCAGACAATCTCCTAAATAGAACAGTGCACTGCTCAACCTGTGACTGTATTTGTGTGCATTATGGAGGAGTTCTTCCACTAAAGTGTAGCATAAATTGAATTCCTGGTGGGGTCTGCCATGAAGTGCCTTGTTCCTCTTGCACACATTTGCTGCATCCCTGAGTCAGCCACAGTGGCATCCCATGGGTTAGGTGGTGAAGGGGAATTTCTCCTGAGGAAAGCAGGAGGAAGGGTTCTGGCTGTCAGTCACCTCAAAGAAACTCATATGTCTAAGTGTGATAGAGACACTGAGATAACACATCAGCTGATGCTGCCATACTGGATCACTCTGACAGCCTGAGCAGCAAAAATGGGATGTGTAAGCAGAGTGCCTTTAACTGAAAATAAAAGTGAGACTTCAGTGTTTGTGTGCATGTGGGTTGTGAATATCGAGTTTGTGGCTGTCTGAATGTTTGTTCTACAGACCTGCTCCAAGTAAGAATGATCAGTGGCACTGATGTCTTTGCACAGCAACAGCTTAGACAGGCAAAAACTGGAAAATGCTGGGCTGGGGAGCAGGAATTCCAAAGGGGAAATCACCAGAAATCTATCTTAGCTTTAGAGATGATGCATTTCCTTAGGAAGAAACATGCCTGAATTTCATCCTAGAATTGTCCTGGTGCATGGCAGCAGCTACATGAGGCCTTCACCTGTGTAATGAAACCCTTTTTTATGTTCATTCTTCTCACCTTGCACATTTTCTTTGTTCACCCCTGTGCCACGTGTCCTGCCACGCTCCTGCTCTCGGTGTCCCGCCCGCTTTTGCATTTGTTTCAGCCGCTCAAGAGAGACTCGTTAAGCAAGGACAGCTTGGGAGGGAGCGAAATGCTGATAACATTCTCAGGGATTTGAAGGAGATTTTTACTCCCTCCTGGGAACTGGCTTCCCCTTCTGAAGGTAAAGCAGCACAGCCTGAGCAAGCTGTCTGCCTGGTTTTAGTGAGCTTCCTTCTTAGTTGGGCTTTGCAAAATACCAACTAGGGTTGTGCCAGTTCGAACTCGTGCTCTTGAACATGAAGAGGACAAAAAAGCAAGTCCAGCATCTCGAGGTGAACTTGAATCTCTGAACCAGTTCTTTGCTTTTTGGTAGGGAGAGCATAGGAATAAAGCTGAAGCTTCTTAGAGCTCCACCTTAGTGTGACCACTGGAGGATTATACACTTAGAAAAAATAAGAATTTGTAAGAAGTAGCTGCTTCGTGTTTTTATCAAAAAAGAAGTGTAGGCTGCTGTTCTAAATCTGATTATAAGTTGAAGCTACTTCTATTTAATAGTTGACACTTCAAGAATTTTTGCATTCTCAAAACATCTGCAAATGTCTGTTATATTAATCAAGAAGACAATTTTGTATCAAGAGAAGTCATAATGGTTTCATTTAAACCAAAACGATGCCAAAACCCTTGGTGCAAAGAGCTTTAGGAGCTCTTCCTATGTTATTTGTGTGCAATTCTGACTTGTTCTGCTCACTAAAGAAATTTGAAGACTTAGCATTCTTTATTTTGCAAATTACATGAAGAAGAGGAGTGACTGTGTGTGGTGGAGCTAATGAGAAACCCTTTTCATATTCCTTGCTTGGACTCAGACCCATGACCGTGGCACAACCATAGTGAATCACTGGAGTGCTCATGCTCTGCTGTGACAATTAGCATTTCTCTAGAATGCCTTGGAAAAGATTTTACTGTTAATAGTGTTTGTTCCTTGTGAAGGTGATCCTTTCTTAACTCCCCCAATGCTCTTTCTTTTCACTTGGGCATATTTCCTCTACTGGGTTCTCTTGTTCAAATGGAATTTCTTTTCTGTAATCAGCTTCTTTTTAGTTGGACTTAATTCTTTTAGCACATGTGACAAACCTGAAAATAGTTGGTTGCTGTAAGTGCATTTGTTCCTGCCATCCTTAGTAATCAATGCATATTGCACAGATTAATTTCCCTTAAATCAGGATTTCAGCTCAGAGATGAATGAGGCTGCAACTCTTCTGAGTGACTGCAAGTAGTGCTTGGTGTGGCTCGTTGGAGACAGTTCATTCTAACATGATTTTTTTTAGCACTTAACAGAAATGTGCCTCTCTCTAGTAACTAAAAATCTATTCTAGATTTGTGACTGAAAAAATAATATTCGTGTTCCTTAAGGTCAAATAGTGAAATGAGGTTCATTATTTTTATCATAGAGTGAACTCAACGTTGAAGTAAGTAAATCTTCAACTGTACTTCAAACTGAGATCAGTCAAACTGAGATCAGTAATTAATCAGGGAAGAAATATCTTTTTGAAAGTGGACCTGCTTTTATTATTGTATCAAAACTATGCTTTCCACTTACTGCTTATCTGATATGGAATGTGACAAATTTAGATCAACATACAGTAGTGGCCACCCTTCAGCTTGAACCCTGTCCAGGCATTTGTGAATATCAGGTGCAAAGAAATCATTTCTGCAAAAATGTCCCTGTGCAACTAGAAAGGAGTTTGTTTTGCACTTTCTACCTCAGTTGCTACAGTTGGAATTTAAATATTTGCAAAACCTTTTGTGTTCTTATCACTTAAATACCATAAATGTTGTAATGGTGCCTGCCCAGGTTATTACCCAGAGGAGGTTATGCTGAAGTGTGGAGTCTTGTGCTTTGGTCAGATGACCAGTGTTTGTTACTCACTGGGTGACACAGCTTTGAATTTAGTGCTGGATCTTTCTAAAAGCAAGGGACAACAAAGAAACAAACAAACCCCCCAATAAGGTGACCTAGACCTTAAGTCTAGACCTTAAGTCTAGATGAAACCACCTTAAATATATTAATCTCATGTATTTCTTTTTATTTTGGAGTTCTGCATGTGTGCTTATTGAAACAAGGACTTTTTTTTGTTGTGCATGTTAGTATTTTCAGAGTGAAAGAAGTTTGTATTGTGTTGACCATGAATATTTTCATGTTTTCTGTCTCTCTGCTGCTTGCTTTTCACCATGCTCATTTCCATCATCTCTATTCAATCCTCCCATTTTGAACAGTGTTGGCTGGCAAGCTGAAAGGTGGGTGAACCAAACCTGGTTAGTGAAGGTATTGGAGCAGCACAATGAACTTGCAACTTGAAAAATGATGTGTTTGTGTGGAAAAAAAACCCCTGTTGTTGCAGCTCTTTAAACTTGCATCCAGTGGGGTGTGCAGGGTTGTTCCTGGGCTAGAACTGCCCAATCTGCTGCTCCCTGGGCTGGCTCATGGGCCAGCTGAATGGACACTTGTGTTGGTGCAAGCAAAGGAGCAGCAATGCAGAGGTGAGGGGGAATGCAAAAGGGACCACTCCCTTATCTCAAACTGCTGCAGAATCCCATCTGCAAGCCTTGGTTTTACATGGAGATACCTTCCCTGGGAAGGAGAGTATAAGAAACCCAAAAGCACACCCATGTCACAGCCATTTGCTAATTCAAAAAGGCCATTAGTGTAAAAGAGGGTGTGGCTATAAATGTTGCACTTCAGGAGAACACTCGGGTTCCTGGAGTTGTGTTTAATAATACCCAGCATTTCTCTGGCAAAGCCTGACAAATAAATGATCAATCATCTGCACAGGCCAAAAAAAGCACCCTGAAATTTTAAAACTCATGAAACACTCCCTGAATTTATCCCTCAGTGTGCAAAGCTAATCTGTTGTGCCCACATTCTGCCAGCAGAGATCCAAGAAGCCAAAGCTCCCAGCCCCTCGATAAACAGGCAGGCGAGCATCGAGACAGATCGGGTGTCCAAGGAGTTCATAGAGTTTCTCAAGACTTACCATAAGCCTGGGCAAGACATCTATAAGCAATGCAAACTATTTTTGGACACAATGAATCATAAAAGGGTAAGTCCTGCCTGCTTTTTGCATAAATCAAATGGGGAAACTGGGGAGGGAGGGAGAAAATGCTGCCCTTCCTCCAGGAGTCTGGATTTTATGAGGGGTGTACAGGAGCCTTCAGCTGATGTGCTTAGTCAGGTGAAGATCTCAGGGCAGCTTTAAGTTCTGGCTGCCTTGTTTTTCGGTGTGATGTGTGACCAAAGGACCCTTCCAACCCCAGTATCTCAGAGAACTTTCCTTTGCAACCCAAATAAATTCATCCTGAATAAATCCCATATAAATTAGTCTGCTCAACAATCTTCTAAATAAATATGACTTGTGGGAATATTACATTCTGAGTTTGTAGGTATCATAAGTCACAGAATGGTTTGGATTGGAAGGGACCTTAAAGCTCATCCAGTACCACACCCTGCCATGGGCAGGGACACCTTCCACTAGCCCAAGGACACTTTCCACTAGCCCAGGTTTCTCCAAGTCCTGTCCAGCGTGGCCTTGGGCACTTCCAGGGATGGGGCATCTTAAGTCTAAAAGGTTATAAAGAGAATACAACATCAACCCACACATCTCCTTTTATTTGGGGAAGGGGAACTTGATTGTGCTTTTTGAAATATGGAATAATGGTTATTTTCATTTTCCATTTAAAAAAAAAAATCAATGTTTTTGCAATATTAAGCAGTCTGTAGTGCCACCTATGGTTGGAATGAGTCAGGATTCAGCACACTTTCTTCCCCTCTTCTACTTTTCCTATTTAGTGTGTAGTTACTCAAATTATCTCCTCAAATTGGACTGTTAAAGGGAGTTCTGGTGGAATTTTACATGCCTTCTAGTTTGAGAATATCTTGTTTTTCTTTTCAGATCTGACTCATTCTGAGCATAGAGTTTGTGAAAACAGTGTGGTGTTATTATTGGTTTCAAACACTGAAGGTTCTTTTTGCTACTTCCTTGATAGTTTGTGCTGGTCAAAAAGAACTCAAATAATATAATTTGCTACTACACAGAAACCAGGTCTAAAATGCAGAGCTGAGACTTTGTATTCAGGGCAACTGTCCAGTTTTTGCCCTTAGAGAATTTGGATTCCAAGTTCTCTCTACATTTTTAGGTGTAGTTTTATGATGCCCTTTAATGGTGAGAAGTGACTTGATCAGTAAAGTTAATTTTAACCCTTCAAATCTCTGTTATGTTCGTCAGGGGCTCAGTTAAGTAATGCCCAAAAGACTGTGTTGTTTCACAAGTAACATTGTGGATGTACTTCAGAGTAAATTTACCATTAGAAATGTTTATGGTATAGATATTCTTTCAAACTATGATTTGTGTTCTTGGGGTTTTGAGACACTGTACATCATCCTTTCAAAATGACAGGCAAAATAGGGACAAGCTTTCTCTTTCTGTGCTATTCTGTCAGCATCACTCAGGGGTGTGCCAGGGGAAATGACATTGCACCTGTCCAGTTCCACTGTTAATATTCATCTGTTCAGCAAATAAATGCAAGTCTTTAACATGTTAAAGAGCCAGCATGTCTCAGTTTCTCATATTTGGTAATATAATTTAGCCAATATAAACCCCTCTGATGACACCTCTGCATTCTCAGACTGTTACTGCAGCTGGACACTTTCCTTAAACAAAACCAAAACAGCAGAGGTGTTGCTGCCAATTCTCTCTCACAAACACACTTTATCTGTGTTCTCTTACAGGACTTGAGTATTGAGGAGCAGTCAGAATGTGCCCAGGACTTCTACCAAAATGTAGCAGACAAATTACAGACACGTTGGAAAGGTACCAAGTTCCTAACTGTTGACAAAGTCATGATTTGGGGCTGAAGCCTCTTGCATTTGCAAGTAAAAACCTACTCAAAGTGGTAAAATCCTGCAGCATTCCAAACCAGCTTTCAGAAATGCTGGTCACAAATTCCAGTACAATAGTTGGAATCACTCCCAGCAGCACCAGTTCTGTAAAGGGTTGAGTCTAAATTATTTGGTTTTACAGGTTTTGCTTAAACTCTCCAAAATTTGGTTCAGTTGTTTTAATTTTTTTAAGCCCAATACTATTTGTTTAAAACTGGAGGTGAATGTGCAGGTGACAAACAGGTGTGAGGCTCATGTTTCAAAGAATATTTTCAAGAAATATCCTTGTAAGCTGCAAGAACCTGCTCTGTGTGTTGAATGTGCTTCCTGGTGAATCTCTGCATGTGGTTCCTTTGGCATGTGATGTTTGACCCATTATATTTTTATTTGTGCTGCAGAGAATGGAAATACTCCCATTATGCCCCTTGTGTGTGAATTCAGGTTGGCTCAAGTCAGTCATATTGCTTTGATGATGTTTGGATCAAACTGTTTTAAT
Source organism: Campylorhamphus procurvoides (assembly GCA_013396655.1). Lineage (NCBI taxonomy): Eukaryota > Metazoa > Chordata > Aves > Passeriformes > Dendrocolaptidae > Campylorhamphus > Campylorhamphus procurvoides. The sequence goes on along the minus strand of WBMV01003891.1, from coordinate 138,457 downwards.
GCTTTATTTATGGGATTTGTACCTTTCAGTGCCCCCCGAAAAAGTTGAGAAGGCAATGGATCAGATTGAAAAGTACATTATGACTCGGCAGTACAAATATGTCTTTTGCCCTGAAACTACTGATGATGAGAAGAAAGATCTTGCTGTCCAAAAGAGAATTAGGTAAGGCTCTAAAGGAAAAATAGTTGAGTAATCCCCAGTGCTGTAAATGAGCTCTGACATGTTAAAAACCTCGTGCTGTGCACACAAAAATAGCAAGATTGTTAAGCAGAAAGGGTTAAAAACACTTTTTTTTTTCAATAAACCAGAAGAAATTAAAGATTGGGTAATGTAAGTTGCTAGACTGGGAAAATAAATTGTTAAATGATGGCAAAAAACTCAAGCAAGTATTTTTTCTGAAAATAAATTACTTCAGTGGAATAAATTGGCTAATGGCTGGACTAGTGCCCCATCCACACAAAGCACTCCTTGTGCCTTGGGCTCAGGAAGGAGCTGCTTTCAAACACCTGAATGTTCCTGGCACAGCCAGTTTAACACTTCTTTCCTCTCACAGGGCTTTGCACTGGGTAACCCCCCAAATGCTGTGTGTTCCTGTCAATGAGGAAATTCCAGAAGTCTCTGATATGGTTGTGAAGGCAATTACAGGTTTGTCAATGATGAAGTTTATGTTTGCAGCTTTAAGTTTCATTTCTTGTCCTTATGAGATTATTTTCTGCTGTCACCAGGGGGGAGACCAGGCTGTTAGACTGGCAGGGGGCTTTGTGCTATTGGACTGCACAGGAATTATGTTCCCACCACAGCAGTGTTTAGGCTTAGCTGATGAATTTAAACACTTGGACTGAACCAAGACAAGGTTGAACAAACAGATCTTTTTATGGACCAGCAAGCACCACAGATAGAAATGATGCAATATTAGCCTTGCCCAGTGAATGCCCTGCTCCCTCAGGTGTCTGATTAATGCACTTCTGGCGATCTGAGAACCTTTTTTATCTTCCAGATATTATAGAAATGGACTCCAAGCGTGTCCCTCGTGATAAATTAGCCTGCATCACCAAATGCAGCAAACACATATTCAATGCTATTAAAATCACAAAGAATGAACCAGCCTCTGCTGATGATTTTCTGCCCACTCTCATCTACATCGTGCTGAAGGGGAACCCCCCCCGCCTGCAGTCCAACATCCAGTACATCACACGCTTCTGCAACCCCAGCAGGCTGATGACAGGAGAAGATGGCTACTATTTCACCAACCTAGTAAGTGCATTTATGCAGGAAGATTGTCTTTTATTTGGGTGGAGGAATTGCCAGTAAAGGGAAGCATAACATAACACAGAAGAAAAATTCAAATTAATCTTCCAGTAGGAGTTAGAGCACAGCCAGTTCTGCTGTGTTGTATCTCCTCTGTCTTCCTTCTCTGCTCTCCAAACCAGGCAGTGCTTTGCTTTCTTTGTAATATTAATATTATGTCCTTTATTTGGACAGTCTGATGCTAAGGCTTGGGTGTCTTTTCATTCTGCAAGGAGATAGGTACTTTCTAGCCCTAAAATCCCAAGTTTGGACAGTGCAGATGCTACAGATGCAGAGTTCTCTATTTGAAAGAACCCATGAGGTTTTTCTCCTGAAGGGACTGCAGAACTAGGCCATAAATGTGTGCAGGTAAACAGGCTTTTTAAAGCTCCTGCAGGAGGCATTTTATTGGTGTGCTCTGCACTTCATCATAAATCAGTTCTTGAGGGAAATTATGTAGCTGAGTGAAATACTTGGAATATTAAAGGTTTATTTCAGTAGGAGCAGAGCATCCCCAAGGTAAAATGGGCATTGACATTGCTTCCTGCAGAATATTAATTGGGAGCATGGCACATCTCTGCTGATCAGATTATTAAATATTAATTCAGTGCTCCTGTCTCATCATGCTCCTTTTGTTCTCCCACCTCCCCAACACCCTGAGGTGACCCTGAGGTTTGGAATGTCCATTGGCCAGTGAGTCAGCAAGTTCAGCTGAGCTTTTGACCTCTTCAAACTTTGGGGAGGGGAGAGAGGCACACGAACTGTCTGATAAAAGCTCATTTGCACCAACCTGTTGAGACATTTTAAAAGAATAATCAGCTACTGGTCTAACAGCAGGCTGAGGACTAGAACAGCCTGGAGCTTGCAGTGGTCTCACTCTCTGTTTTGTTTGCAGTGCTGTGCTGTGGCCTTCATTGAAAAACTGGATGCTCAGTCCCTAAATCTGAGCCAAGAAGATTTTGATCGTTTCATGACGGGCCAGACGTCCCCCAAGAAGCAGGAATCTGACAGCTTCTCCCCTGACGTGTGCCTGGGGGTCAAGCAGATGTGTAAAAGCTTAGACCTCCTCTCTCAGTTGAATGAGAGACAAGAAAGAATTGTCAGTGAAGCCAAGAAACTTGAGAAAGACCTCATAGATTGGACTGATGGAATTACAAAGGAAGTGGAAGAGATCGTTGAGAAGTACCCGTTAGAAATAAAACCAAAAAGTCAAGCCTTGGCAGCAATTGACTCTGAAAATGTGGAGAATGACAAGCTGCCCCCACCACTGCAGCCTCAGGTCTATGCAGGATAATTACCAGTGTTAATTAACTCTGCAAAGCAGCATTATCCTCACCTAGTACTATCTGGGAAGGGAAGTAAATTTAAGGCTAAAAGTCAGATGAGCTTAAATCAGTACATTTTTAAAGGTACATTTTTTTTTGGTCAAGTGTAATGAATTGTATTTATTTTAGTCAAGTAGATTTCTATTAGGCTTTTGTGGGTTTTTGAACTGAATTTAAATTTTCTACACAAACTGGTGTAATTTTTAAGCAACACTAGTCCATTGACATCTTTGCTGAAAGCTTCCTTCTAAGCATGCACTTACTTGTTTTTAATAATTAGTTTGACTTGAATCCAAGTTCCAGCAGAAACTCAAAAAGGTACCAATGTCTGAATTTATTCTGTAGCTGTAAAGATGAAATATATATTGTAAAATATGTAAAATTGTAAATAGATTTAAAATCTGATGTCTCAACTGTGCATGACAGCTTGTGTATGAGTGAAAATGATCTAAAAGTGTTCATTTTAGCACCTTTCACTTCCATCATGTTGCAGCATAAAGGCAAATACACTGTTAGTGCTTGGATGAGCTGATGAATTGCAGAGGATATTGTTGTAATGATTTGAAAACTTGACACTCATCTTTATCTGCTTTGTTAAAAAAAATATCTGCTATTTAAAAAATGACATTTCTTCATGTAAATGTTCTCTCTGCTCTGTCAGTACACCTGGTAGCCTTGAGTGGTGCACACAAATGCTGATATTGCTGCTTTTGGAGAGAATGTGGAGCCAGGCTTCAGAAACAGGAAGAAATATCTGTATTAAAAATTACATTATATGGAACAAAAGGTGAGAGGGGAGAAGATTGTGCAAGAGTTGCACCAAAAGTGGCTTTGTCTTCTGGCATTGCCTGGTCATTTCCATCAGTGGGATAAGTCTTGGTTGCTTTTTTGACAATCCTGGTAGGTAAATAAGTTCCTATAATTAGAGGTTGCTTTTTAGAAGAGGCATGAGCAGAAAAGTACACTTTATTTTCACAAAACATCAGTCTTCTGATCTTCAGTGAGCCCTTTGGCAGAGGGATTGACCTTGAATGGTAAGGTAAATACAGCTTTGTGTCACTAAAAGTTGAGATCTGTGTATTTCAAGTTCAGAAGAACAGCTCACTCCACAAAAAAGCAACCTCTTGCAATAGAACTTTTTAATGCCAGTGAAACATTTTATATGCCATTTGAAATACCTTCCAGCTCCCCCACTCTGCTGTGACTCGTTTGTGTACCTGAGATATCGACCGTGGAGCTGCTTTTAAGAGATGTTAAGTTCTTACCATCAAGGAGGAAAGTACCTACCTCTTTATTTAAAGTTCCACTGCTTTAAAACACTGCTCAATATTAAATTTGCACTGCAATAATTTCAGACCACTTCTGTGATTTGTCCCTTCCTGTCAGATGTGTTTATCCTTATGAACTATGCATCCCACTGCTGAGGTGCAGCCACGAGTTAACCAGAAATTCAATTTAAACTTAAATTCTTCAGTGTATCCCTGTGTCATTGCACCCAAATTGCTTCGGATCTGACCAGTGCTTGCAGTAAATAATCCTGTAAAGGCTTTAGTTCCTTTCTAAACACTAGGTGCTAATTCTGATATCCAGGTACACAGGTTTTCCTGGGCCGGGGAGGGGGAAGCAAACTTTTAGCTATTGTGTAAATTACCACGTTTAAATAAAAGTGTGTACATTATGCCCTTGTCAATGAGTTCCTTAAAACCTCATCACCGGGTTTTGTTACGCTGTTAATGATTAATGTGAATATAATTGTGGCTTCTTCTGCATTCTCTGTGATTTGGGAGAAAACAATTCTTGGCCAGTCGAGTGTAAGTCTGGGTAATAAAGTCTTTTTTTTTTTTCCTTTACAGAAAGGTCATTGTAGTGATTAAGCACTTAAGAACGAGTTACTGGTGCATTTGTAACTAAAGTATCTCTTATTGATGTGCCATCTTGTTATGAAGCCACTAAACTGAGCATGTTTTCAGCAAAGAAATCAGGCAGGTAAGATGGATTTCCATATCCCAGCTCAAAGGCAGCAAGCAGGAGTGATTTCCTGGGCAAAGCTGCAGTGCAGAGGTGCTCTGGTCCTCCAAGTTTGAGTAAAAGCCAGTGAGAGGCCCCAGTTCTGCAGGGCATTATGGAATTGTATCCATGAACAAGTTACTTCTGCAACAGAGTTTAACTGAAATAACTCTGACGGTGAATTGGTGGCAGTGCCTGTGTCAGAAATTGTGCTTTTTTTCAACAGCATCAGTGGAAATGAAGCCGCTGCAGCTCATTATTGGGAATCAGAACTTAACACTGTCAAACACTTCTTGGCATGTGAGCTCCCCGTTTTCTTTTGTTTAGTAAAGAAGGAATTTTACAGGAAATGCTGGCTGATTAAACCCTTCAAGGTCTTTGGTTCCACACAGCTGAGTTACGATACTAAATCGATTCCTGTGCCCCGTTACCAGCGATGTTTCCAGGTGTGTATTCCCTTGGGGCTGGGCAGGGAGGCACTCACCCCTGCTGGTACTGCTGCTGCTGCTCCCCAGCAGGTTGGGGGTCAGGAAGGGTGGGGGAGAAGGAGCCTTTTCCATCTGCCACAGGACCCCAAAGAGCTGGACACTGCTCTGGGCATCCTTGCCTGGCTCTGCACCGGGTGTGGCCAGAACTGGGGAACAGGGTTGGGTTTTGCTGCTCCAGAGGCTGCCAGGTGGGCAGGGGCTGTGCTGCCTCCCTCTTTCCAGGAGTCACTGCCTGTTAGTCATTAATTCAGTGCTGGCTTGGGCTTCTTGGAAGACACAATTCCATGGAATTAAATAGTTTTATCCTGCCCTAATACCAGAGCCCTGCTGTCCCTGCACCATGCCTGTGCTTCCCTGCCCTCCTCCCGCTGTGTTCCAGCTCATAACCATCATCGTAATTGCTGTATTGCTATTATTATTGTCACTATTATTGATAATTACCATGATAATAATTATTGATGATTACGATGATGGTTTCTTATATCACACCCTTTGCTTTAAGCGTTTAACCCCGAACGCTTCAAGGCATTGGACACCTCTAAGGAAAAAACCCAAAAACCACAACCAAAAACCAAACAAAAAAAGAGGTTTTGGATACTTTTTAGTGGAAAAGGGGTTGGAGGGAAGGTGAGGAAGGTCAGGGCTGCATTCCCGATCCGTGCCACCTCCAGTCCCATTCCTGGTCCGTGGTGCTCCAGACTCATTCTCGGTGCCCATTCCCAGAGCCATTCCCATTCCCCTACCTGTTCCCAGTCCCATTTCTCATCCCCATTCCCATTCTCCATTCCCCATTCCATTCCCCATCCCCTTTCCCATATCCCCATTCCCCTATCTCCCCATCCCTATCTCCACATCCCCATTCCCCATATCCCCCTATCCCCATCCCCATATCTCCCTATCTCCATATCCCCATTCCTCTATCCCCTATCCCCATATGCCCCTATCCCCATATCCCCCATCCCCATTCCCTATCCCCATATCCCCATAGCCATATCCCTATCCCCCCANCTGAGGGGACCGGGGGTTGGGAGCGGCCTCAGGGCTCGGGATCCCCGTGCCGTGGCCCAGCCTGGGGGGCTGCAGCCCTGCCTGGGTCATTGAATTATTTAAATCATTTATCTTTTTTAAGAGGGGCTTGTCAGTTTGAACTTTGCGTCGTACCGGCTGGGGGGGATTGTAAAAAAGGAGTAATTTCGGTAGCACTGAAAATATTTCTCTTTGAGGATACCTTGTGGATAGTGATTCCTTCTTTAGGGGGGGTTGGTCTGGTTGAATTGGGGTTTTTGGGGGGTTTTGGGTGATTTTTCGTGCTGTTGGCTGCACAGCCATATTTCACCCTCTTTCGCTCTTTTTGGTTTACCTTGACTGGCAATCTCCTGATGTTTTTAATAATGAAAACCCCGGGGCACCGTGGCTTCCCCATCCCTCCCGTGACATTCCCACCCTGCACCAGGACCACGGGGAGGGACACCCTGCGAAATGAGGAGCAAAAAACCCAACTATGCTGGTTTCCCCCTTTCCTTTTCCCTTTGTTTGCTGTTGAAAGGTTTGTCTTCTCTGGGGGAATTTATTGTGTAATTATAGAGGTGAATTTGCCTTGTTTGGGGTAGATAAGGACTCATTAAGGGTCGCTCTCCACATCCCTCTGGAACTCCCACGAACTTCTGAGCCTGGAAGGAAAACCTGCCGTGGAAGGAGACCCTGTGGCCTGTTGTGGTAAATCATTGCCGTGTTTTGGGAAAGGCTGAGTTCCAGGAAATCCTGCTGCTTCCAGGCTGGAATGTTTCGGTTCCATCCCCCTGCCTTTCGCCGGGAATGAGCCGCTGGCTGCAACCCAGCTCCTGGTCAGCAGGTGTGCACAGGACAGGGATAACTTTGTCGGCAGAGGTAATATTGAATTGCGAGATAACATTGAGTTGTGCCCGCGGGGCTGAGTGATGTTCCCTGACCCCAGATTTAGTGGCATCCAAGAGGATTAAGCCCTTGGTAAGCGTTGTTACCTCCCGGGATTTGAGGAGTGGCCCTGGGCCGGTGGAATGCGATTCTTCCCTTCCACTTGAAAGAGGAGAACTTGAAATGCCGCCTGATAAGACAAAATAGTCACTGTGCTCTGGGAGGAGCATCTGAGGGCACGAACAAACAGACCTTGGTGTCCTTTGTGTGAGCCGGATGCGTCTGGAGAGGGACAGGAGAGAGGGAGCCTGGCACGCCCTGCACCCCTGGGTGGGTGCCACCCGAGTGCAGCTCCCTCCTGGAGCACCCCCCGACCTGATCCTGCAGCTCTGTTACCTGGGATCGTCTGATTTTTTATTAAATAGCTCAAGAAGTTTTGTGCTAATGAAGCTCTTTTGGCAAATGAGCCCTAAACTAAGTGTTGGTGAAAGTCGCTGGTGCGGAATTTCGTTGCTTTCCCCGAATCTCCCCTCGCCAAAACTATGTCTGTGTGGGAGTTTATTTTCTCTTTCAGAAGACCGTCCTGACCTGTGAATAAAGCTGGTTCCCAGGGCTCAGAACTCTCAGGTTTTGCTTGGGAGGAAAACTTGTGGGTGTCCTGGCATGTCGTGTAAGTTATCTGTGAAATGGAGACTCAGCTACAGGAGCTGGGCTGAGCCAGTGAAAGTCCTGGTTCCTTTGAGCAGTGGGGCTCAAGTGCACAGACATGATAATATTACTGCCATAGCCTGGGCATCTCAGCTGTTGCCCAGTTGGTTTTGCTGCTGTTTCTGTTTTCATTAGTGGCTACTGGCTCTTTTCCTGCTTGTCTCACACAGCCAGAGCTACCTTCTTTCTACACCCAGAACTCTTATTTTGCCGTTCCCCAAAGCTGCCATTTCCTCCAGCTGTCAGTCATTTTCTGCTTGGGATTCAGGCTGTGTATCTGTCTGCATCCCTGTCTCTTTTACAGTTCTCATTACAGGCTGAAGAGCCTCTTTCTGGCATTTCCCTCCCTGCTGAATTTGGTACCACGTCCCTTGATGGGTGGCTCTAATAAAGTCAGCTATTCACCTTCTTAAACTGGTCACTCAAACAGTTTCTGGTTATTAAAGTGAGAATTTTCATGCTTCTTGATCAAAGCTACCCTGTATTTGTTTGGCCATTGCCAGGACAGAATTTGATTTCTCATGGCTCTTTAAAGATTCTGTAAAACAGAATAATTTTACCTTTTTCTCCCAGGTTCTCATGCTAAGCAGCAGGAACCAGAACAGTGTTTTTAATACAACAACTTCAAAGTCTTTCAGCCTATTATTGTATGTTTTATTGTAGGCTGTATAATTTAGATTATGGTAACTCATGTGGTAAGTCATGACTTTGGCTTGTAAAACTTGGAAGGTTTAAAAATGCCCATATACTCTCCTACATGGAAGTGTCCTCATTCCCATGGCACAGGCTTGTTTGTCTTTTTCAAGTTTGGCACCAAAATGGGGATTTTCAACCAGAGGTTAGGTTCATTTTGATTTTACAGCTGGTTGTGTTTTAAACTGTGTTTTTCACTTAACAAAAGTCAGAATTCAGGGTTCATTGAAACAGTGGAAAAAGACTTCCTCAGGTTATTTCTGTTTCCTGACTTACAGTTTTCTACCCTTTGCTGATTCTTTGTTTATGAAAAACTTGCAACATTTGAAAAAAATATTTGGAACTTGTTTGGATTTGTCTGTTTCTGCCTCAGTTTTATTTTAAGTGGTAAATGAAAATCGACTTTGCTGTCCCAGGAGCATCAGCTGGCAGAGAGCTCAGGTGCTTGTGGTAAATCCACCACAGACATTCTGAGCTGCAACACGCAGTTGTTGGGAGGGGCTGTCGTGCACAGGTTGAGTAATGTTTGATCCACATATTTTCCTTCTGATTTTTTAAGTCATCCACCTTTTATAGTAACTTTTCTGTCTTTATAGGGAGTTAAAAGTCAGGAACTGGGGTGTTTAAAATTCAGTATCAATTTGGTCTTTCAAATTTGCTATTACTGCCCAAATTACTTCCTTGGCTTTGTTTTGTGGGCAGAACTGAAATGTTTGCTGTTCGTGTAGCTCTTGGGACATTGAAGTGCTTCGTTATGCTTTGAAAAGTGTTTTGAGGGGTGGAAAGAAACATTTCCTGCAAGTATGAAGCATCTTGCTTCATTCTGTTCTTGCAGGTCCCCAGGCTCTGGGGCTTTTGTTAATAATCTGCCTCCTGACTGTTATCAGAGTAACAGTAGGAAGGAAGGAAGGAAGGAATGTCCTTCCTAACAGGTGACATTCTGGCTCTCCTTCTGCCCTGTACAGTGTCCTCTCTCTGTGCTTTTTGCATATGCAAAGGGCCAGGCCATTTCCCTGCCATGACTTCTGCTTCCAGGCTGTAGGAAAGTGTGAGGGTTTTTATCAGGAAACATATTTGTAGAATAAAATAGCTCAGCAAACTGATAAGCCACTGTCTGTTTTGAGCCAGTTCCCTGTTATTTCCTCTGTGGGAGCTTTCTCCTGGAGCAGTCCTGGGGGAGTAGCTGTTTGTGCACATCTGGCTGCAGCTCTTTTGGTTGGACTTGGTTGCTGTGGGTTCAGGAATCCAAGGGGATGTTTTCAGCAGGTCTCTTCCTCCACAGTTCCTCATCACTTCTCTTGGTCTGTTGTACAGAAGTCCAGTGGCATTTACTAGGAGGCTGTTTATTTTGCTGGGTGTTTTTAACACTGAAGGAGAGAAGGAGAAGAGGCTCAGCTGGACAGAGGTAGTGCTCTGCTCTGGAGGTTTCCCTGCCTTTCATTCCTCTGGGCTGAATTCCTCCTTCCTGTCCACCCTTCTGATGCTTTAGGCTGTACAATTTCATCCCACATGGCCTTGATTTGCCTCCTAAAAAAGATGATCTGAACCTGCTGCAGATGCTGGCACCTCTCTGTTCCCACAGATACCAGTATGGTAAAGTCTTGCACTTGGCCTTGTTGAACCTCACGAGGTTCTCACAGACCCACCTCTCCAGCCAGCCCAGATCCCTCTGGATGGGATCCCTTCCCTCCAGACTGTCACCTCTCCACACAGCTTGGGGAGGGTGCCCTCCCTCCTGTGTCCATGTCACCCCAAGGATGTTAACCAGCCCCAGTTTCCCAGCTCACACAGCTGGGATCTACTCTGCTCTACCAATGTTAGATAACAAGTTCAGTTTGAAGACAAGAAAACCAAATTAAAGATGATTTTGGTACCCGCTGCTGAATTGACAGGCACTTTAATTGGAGATGAACACCACTGCTTTGTTTGCCTGTTATTTAGGGATGGTTTGCTAAGAAAGTCACCGTCTGCTTGATTTGTGTTAGTAAATATTTTCCTGGCAGCAACATCATTTTCATTCCAAGTGGTTAACCCTGATGTGCCCCACTTCCTAACCCCATTGTACTGCTGGTAATGGGGCATCTTAGGAAACATAATTGATTTATAAATAAACTGAGCTGCACAGCTCAGATTCAGCTGAGATGGTCAGGCTTGGCAAACACAGGAGCTCCTAATGGAGCAGTGCTGGGATGGGCAGTGCTGCCTGCTGCCCTTCTCTGCCACCCACAGTTTTCCTCCTGAAGGTATTTCAGTGAGGGGGTTGTATTTAAACCCCTCCTCTAGACTGTCTTACGTGCACAACAAGAGTGGGAATTATTTGTAAGGAAATGTCATCATTTTCAGCTTTCTAGTGAGAAGGTGGTAGTTGACATTATGGCAAAATACAGGTAAAAATGTCAAACAACTTTAGTCCCTTTAAAATTCTTGTTTGGGTTTGTTTTTTTCCTTTTGGCAGCTGCAGTTTTGCTTTTAATACCTGCTTTAGTACAGCATCCATTTTTTTTATTGTTCTTATGAATTCAGTTCCTCTGATATTAAGCCCCGAAATGGGAATTTAATACTTAGCTGTGACTCATTTCATTGACGTTTTGGTCTTTGCAACAGACTTCAAGATTTTCCTTATTTGTAATTTATTCTTGAAAAACTCATCAGTCTATTTCAGCAGTTTCCTTTTCTACATTCTTTCATATATAAATAAGGAGGAATTTACTCCTTTGAGGTTGCTGTCTGGTCTTGAGCTGCACTGGAGGAAAATTCCCTGAACTGTAGAATATGTGATGATTTTCTTGCTTTTCAGACAGCTGCTCAAGTCTCTGTTTCCCTGGGACTCTGGCAGATTAACTGTTGTCTTTCCAGCCTTTCCCATTTATATCTCTTTACCTGTCTAACAGAACTTCCAGGGTTTGTAGGGCCTGATTCCAGAGCACAAGCTCTCCAGTGCTTGTCCAGGGTTTCCCAGTGAGCTCCATGAGCTGTAACTCTGCCTTTGGTCCTGATGAACACCCCTCAGACCCAGCAGTGACTTTGGAGCTGGTGGCCAATGTTCCAGGCTGGCAGTTCTCATCCTTCCCCTTGTACTTGTGCTACTTGTTAGTCTGACTGGGGAGATTTTTACTGCCCAAGTATTAAAAGGCTTAGCCAGAGTGGAGAGAGAGGCAGCAATAAATTATTTATTTGGCTAAAAAGTGAAATCTGATCTTGCTTGCCTGACCTGCCAGGAGGTAATAGCATTTGGTTGCTTTTTTTAACTCTGTGAAGTAAAAGTTTAAATCATATTCTTTAAGTTACTCATTTACACAGAGGAGGGAGTTGGTTACAACTAGAGCTGGTAGAAGAATTGTGTTTGTGTTGTGATTCTGATGGGTCCTAACAGAGAGGAGGAGGTTAAGAAAGCCCTCAGATCTAGTGGGAATATACATTTAGATGTACCTGCAGTGATCTGCTTCACAAATTCTTTTAATTATTAATGTTATTTAAGCACTTTGATAAAAAATCAGTAGTCCATCAGGCAGCAGCTTGAAAACATTTGTCATTCTGGTTTGCACCAGCCATATCCAATTGCTATTTTCATGTCAGCTCTAGTATTGAAATCCACAGTTGTTCCCTTTTCTCTCACAAATGCTCAAAAGGCATATTATGCTTTGGAAATTGCAGCTTATAGCATTTTCTAATTGCTTTCAAAGCCATTGAGTTATGGGAGCATATTAAGCAACTGGCACTTAAAAGCTGGTGATCTCTTACATAAAAATATTAGCCCAAATATTTTTCTCTGTGTGCTTTTCAGCACATCCCGTTTTATGGCTGATTTTAGACCTTGTGGTAAACAAATGTGCTAATGGAGCTGTTGGAAGCCCCTTTAAAAAGGACTCAGAGCCCTGTGTATGCTGTGAGTGACACTCAGCTCTGATTAAATGCTGCAATAAACCCCGCATCTGTGTTATTTTCTAAAGGAAATTCAGAAGGGAACGCTGCACACAACTCTGCTTTTGGTTTCTCTTTTGATCCTTCTCCATCTCAACATGTGTCTCCAATGTTTCTGGCTGGAGTGGTTGGGGTTTTTAACTGGGGCTCATTTAAGAAATTTGCTGCCAGGGACAAGACAGGCAGAACGTGCCAGAGGGCGGATCGTCCCCAGCATGATCCCTGCCAGCACCAGCTCTGCCTTTCCCTCTCCTCCCTGCCTCCTGACACCTCCACTGGCCTGCTTGGCTGTGGCACAGCTGCTCTGGGGCACAGAGAGAAGTTCTGGTAAGGTGCACATTCATCATCACCTTTCCTTTCCTCTCTCCTTCCCCTCCTTTCCCTGCGCTGTGCTCTCACTCAGAGACACAATTCATTTTGGTAGAGCTGTTTGCAGCATCCAGTTGTTCTCGATGATAAGAACTTACTGGCTTTCCTGCTCTTTGCAGAGTGGTATCAAATTGGTTGATGGTGCAGAATAGTAACCCCAGGAGGGGATGTTGTGCCCTTCAGAGCTCTGTCTCAGCAGTTCCACCAAGGAGAGCAAGTGGGTGTGTGGGGAAAGTCAGCAGGCACGACTCAGTGTTGGGTTATTGGCACAGGACCTCAGGTCTCTTCCCTGGGAGTTGAATTTTCCCCTCTCTGGGGCAGTTCTGCAGGTGGTGTCAATATTTCTTCTGTTTATACTGACGGAAGCATTTCTGCCAGTAAAATCCTGAGGATACACAAGGAAGTTGTGATTGTTGGACACTGGGGGATCTGTAAAAGGCTTTGTCTCAATGCTTGTCCTCTATCCTTCTGTTGTTTTCTTTTAAATCAATAGATCAGATCAAAGAGCACTCCCTCCCTTGCCGTGTTTCTCCAAACCTGTCCCCCTCTCATCCTCAGCCCTGCTGCACCTGGACTGTAAAACTGTGTGCTTTTAATAAGAGTCAGTGAGGATCACCCAGACCTGCAGGGAGCAGAGTCCCTGACTTAAATAAATGTTATCACACCTGTGTGGATCTCAGACATTAACCCTTGCAGTGTGGAATTCTCTAGATGCCAGTCCTGAAGTTGGCCTTTCCCTGTGAATTTTGGAGATAGGCAGCACATTGGTAGGAGCAGTTGCTGCCTTTCTAGTTCAGTTGGGGTTAAAAGCCTTTTCAGCCAGGATTTTAGGTATGACACAGATAAGAGGTTGGCTTGAAGTTCCTCCTTGCAGAGCTTCTGAAGTGGATGTCCCAAGGCTGCCCTTTAACACTGGACTGGTTTGATTTTCCATGTGAGTGGAGATGGGGAATCTGATACAGTAAAGTTAATTTGGGTCTTTCTGCTCTGCAAGTGAAAATTCAGGAGGGAAATCAGACAAAATATATTTTGGGCAAAAATGAATGATTTAATGTATTTCCTCAGCATGTGTTAGGTCCTATCTTTGCTTGCAGATTCTAGTAAATGTTCTAGATTCTGCAAGAATCAAATAAAGACAAGGAGTCTTCCAGCCTCCACCTTCTTGGGTGTTTCTGACCACAGGATTCTTGATGCAGAAGCCTAAAATGCTTCTCACATCCTGTTTTAAATGTTATTTACTTGGGGCTAAGGATCAGGTAAAGAGGGAGGCTCCAGCCTGAGTTTTGAGAATATGTGCAAGGATGAAGAACATTTGACCTGTGAACTGTGTTCCAACTCTGTCCACACTGTAATTTGGGGACTCCAAGCATTACTGGAATTAAAATGTAGCAGTGTGTATCGTGCCCTGGTGTGTGGGGAAGGGAGAGAACTGGGTTTGTTGCTGATCGGTGATACTGGGCTATGCTGGAAGTTCTCCTTGTATCTTAAATGGTGTTCCCAGCTGGCAATTTCAGGTGCTGAGAAGGTGATGTGGAGCGTGTTTTGATTTATGCTGTATTTAAGACACACAGTCTGTGTTCACTGAACAGTGCAGTCATATAATTGAATCTCACTTCGGTGTATGATTCCATTTCTTGTTGTCAAACTTTTGTCTGGTGTGATCTGCCCACCCCCACCCTGTCACACACAGCCCAGTCACTCTGTTGTAATATTCCTTCTTTTCAGGTGAACAATCAGAATAATGTTCTACATAAATCTCTTGGAGAACCTGAAGGTTTATATCAGCAGCCGACCTCCACTCGTGGTCTTTATGATCAGTGTCAGTGCTATGGCAATAGCCTTCCTGACACTGGGTTATTTCTTCAAAATCAAGGAGATCAAGTCACCAGAAATGACAGAGGTAGGTCCAGAAAGGTTCCTGAGCTAAGCAGGGGGAAAACTAATTTGAAAAACATGCCTAAAGCTAATGAGGTTTAGGAATGGCACTCCCCACTGAGTGTAACCCCCCTGCCCCCTCCAGCTGGAGGCAAAAAAGGCAAAGATCCCAGGTTGAGATAAGAACAATTCACTGGAAACAGCAACCACATAACAAAACAAACAGGAACAGCAACAATATTAATAACAGAAGGTGTAAGAAATTATTTCCATGGGCAACCATTCCTGATAACAGACAACACTGGACAGCTCCTCGTTTTCTCAGCTGGAGGGAACACCCTTGTCCCTGGAAGTGAGAACCCCTTTTCCCCACCAGTGATGGGGGGGGGTATAGAATGACCTACCCCCTCCCAGGTACTGCAGAAAATTAACCCTGTCCTGGCTGGGATCAGGACATTTGGGGACAGCACAGCCTTGTGGGAGCTTGTCTTCATTTATAGTTGCCTCTAATTTCCCAGAGGAGAGGCTGTTGGTGTGACTGTTGGGTAGTCTTGTTTTATTGCAAGGATGAGGCCAAATCATCTGTCACAGATCTTCCCTACCATGGCTAAAACCTTCCTGTTGGGTCAGCTGGCTGGTTTGGGAACCTCCTTCCCCAGCAGTGCTGTTCTGTAAGGAGGGAAACCTCACCAACAACCTCTCCTACCCTGAGCACGGTGAGAGCAGCCCAGGGATGTTCCCTTTGCAGCTCAGAGGATGCTGCACTGAGCTGTGCTCAGCCAGGGCTGGGACTGAACACATCTGACTCCTGTGAACAGCTTGCCCCTCTGTGAAGAGAGAGAGCCCTGGTGGTGTTTGTGCCTGCTTTGTGGGCTGTGTAACTGCTGGTCAGTGCCTTGGAACCACAGGCAGGATGGTGCCTCTGGGGCCTGTGCTGCTCCTGAGAGGTGACAGCCAGCTAATGGGGTTGAAATCTCTGTTTGCTTTAAGGACTGGAATACTTTCCTCCTGAGGTTTAACGACTTGGACTTCTGTATATCTGAGAATGAAACCTTGAAGCATCTCATCAACGACACCACGACTCCCGAAAGCACCGTGACCAGCGGGCAGGCGAGGTCATCTACCCAGTCCCCCCAGACCCTGGAGGACTCGGGGCCAATAAACATCTCAGTGACCATCACGCTGACACTGGACCCCCTGAGACCTTTTGGAGGATATTCTCGCAATGTCACCCATCTGAGCTCCACCATTTTTGGGCACCAAATTGGACTTTCAGGTATGCAAGACTGAACCTTTATTATAAATTCAGTTTCCGGCTGGATCTTAAAGGTCTTTTCCACCCTTTCAAGGGGGAATGGCTTCAAAATGAAAGAAAGTAGGTTTAGATGGGATCTCCCTGTGAGGGTGGGCAGGCCCTGGCACAGGTTGGGCAGAGAAGCTGTGGCTGCCCCATCCCTGGAAGTGTCCAAGGCCAGGTGGGATGGGGCTTGGAGTGACCTGGGCTAGTGGAAGGTGTCCCTGCCCATGGCAGGGCTTTCCTTTCCAACCACCATTCTGTGATTCTAAATGGTTCTATTATTTGAATGATAACTGTATAAGCAAATAAAAGTTCACCAGCTTATTATTGGTGATATAAATCTCTTGTGTAGAGCACAGATGTGTTTCCAGATTTTTCATGAGGATATTCCTGCATGGAGCTCTTGACTTGTTTGTTAGAAGAACTTTTCCCTGCATTCAGAATGGCAAAGAACCTGCAGGTGTGCCCAGATTAGGCTGGGCAGTTTTAAATGATTAACCTAATGACAATGGAAGGTAATTTTTAAGCCAGCAGCATTCCAAACAGCAAAAGCTTGTACAGTGACTGCCTTCAGTTCTGCCTTGATACATCTTCAGGTCCTTAACTGACATTGTAAAGGCAGTGTGGCAAATAGAGGAAGTATCTTGTTACCTGAAAAAAATCTAGTTTATCTGAAATGCATGTGAATAAGCTGTAATATCATAAACAGCAACAGGTAAGATGATTCCAGTTTCTGTGGTGTGGGGTGACCAACCTGCTGTGTGGCTGCCTGCCAGTAGGTTTCAACAGGAGTTTGTAGAAATCTAATAGGAATGGATAATAGAACCTCACTGGATTTAAGCTTTTAGCCAGGGTTGTATATTATCATAATCATCCCTGAAGGTGTCTGGAACCTGAGAGACATTGCCCTTTGCTGCAAATCTGTATTTTCTGTTGTTATTTTGTTACTGCTTTAAGAGCTGTCAAATGCAAGTTCCATTTCCAGCAGCCTGGATTTATTTTCAGTCCAGTTATTGTATATGATTTAATCTGCAATTCAGTATCTGCTGACACCTTTTTGTCTACATGAATATCTCCAGGTGGAAAAGTGAACATCAGGAAAAACAATTATGGAACAAATTTTTTAGGAGGAGAAAACCTAAAGTTCTGTGCCTTTATTATAATAAAGTTCTCTGAGCATGCATGAGTTCACTTTTAAATAGTGTTTAATTTCTGAAGGGAGCTTAATGACCCTAGTTCTCCTGTGGTGGGAGAGATTAGAAAGACCAGCAGCTGGGGGTTTTGTAGTTTGTTTTGGTTTTTAACTTTGTTTTTGCTCTCTTTGTTGCTAGTAAAGATCCTGGAGACTTCAAAGGTACAGATTCAGGGTGGTTGTTGCTGCCTCAGTCACTTGTGTGTTGTCCTTATCCTAGTGATTGTTGCTCAGATACTTTTGTGAACGAAACCCAGCTTTCCTTCTCTCTCTCAAAGGCAGAGAATCACATGAGGAAATAAATATTACATTCACCCTGCCAGCTGCCTGGAATTCAGATGACTGTGTTCTTCATGGCCACTGCGAGCAGGTCGTGTTCACAACCTGCATGACTGTGACAGCAGCCAGCAATGTCTTTCCTGTCACAGTGTAAGTGCATTTTAAACTCCTTCACACTCTGGTTAGTGGGTGATTAATTCCTCAGCTGCTCCTCTGAGGATGTTAGTTCCTGATGAACATTCCTGTTGACCATGGAAATTATGTACCTTCCCTCCTTCCCCCACAGTGACACATTTGTTGTGAAAATTCTGCTGTCTTTTAGCAACACTATATTTTTCTGAGGGTGTTGTAAACTGTAGCCCATACCTGCCTTTCAACATGCTACCTAAACTTCACTGGGAGCAAACAATCCGTGAGGATTTAAGAAAGACACCCTATAATTTAGTTTCACTGTGAGAGATGAGATTGGACATTAAGGTTCTTATCCTCCTCCCTGCTGAGAGATAAGCAGCAGCCAAATGCTGCTGTGCCCTCTACCCCAGCAGGTACAGACCTTCCTTCAAAATGGTTTCCCTTTGTCTTCTCTGGGTTCCCTGGCACTTCAATCCACCCTGAGAACCACCAGCCAGTCACATGGCTGTGTGAAGCCTGATGGAAACCAGTGTTTTTCCAGTTAAGCTGTGGGATGTTGGCTTACTGGAACAACATGCAGTTAAATTCTAATCTTAGTATAGGAATCATATGGGTTTTGTAGACCCTTTTGGTTAAACTTTGGGGTTTGTTGTTGTTTTGGAAGGTCCAAACTAAAACCAGGTCTTGAGAAGACATAAAAGCTGCCCTTCCTGAACATGGAGAAGGCAATCAGGGTGCTAATTGTGTTTGTTTTTCTGCAGTCAGCCACCACATTGTGTTCCTGAAACCTACAGCAACGCCACGCTGTGGTACAAGATCTTCACCACAGCAAGGGACTCTAACACCAAATATGCCCAGGATTATAACCCTTTCTGGTGTTACAAAGGAGCAATTGGAAAAGTGTATCATGCTTTAAATCCCAAGCTGACTGTTATAGTTCCAGATGTAAGTGCTGGGGTGTTTCTGTATGTTATTTTGGAGAAATGCTTAGCTCTGGTTTAATTAACTATGGTTCTGTTCTTGTCCTGACATAGTCGTGTTCAGTGCTGGTAGGGCTGAGACAGAGCTGGAAAAGCTCTACCCCCAGTGGCTGTGATGGCCTTCATGTGATCAACATGTGCCTCACAGATCTTAATAACTAACATTTCTGGTTTGAAATCATTTCACAAAAGCCTCTGCCAGTATATGGGAAAAGATCTATAACACAGATTTTTAACACAAGGAACATTTTGGCTCTTGGTGCCACAATTAGGAACCACTTTCATTACTACACCAGCTGCGTCAAGGGGCGAAACTTGATTCATTAAGTCATTTCTGTGTTGATGTGATAATTATTGCTTTAATCTAAACTGCCAGCCTTTGGTGCTGTGTCAGTAAATGGCTTTAATTCTCTGTGCAGGATGATCGCTCCCTCATAAACCTGCATCTCATGCACACCAGTTACTTCCTTTTTGTGATGGTGATTACAATGTTCTGCTATGCAGTTATTAAAGGCAGACCAAGCAAACTGAGGCAAAGCAACACAGAATTCTGCTCTGAAAAGGTGAGTCTGTGTGCTGAGAAAATATTGACTCTGATAAGATGACACAGAAAATGGTTTTGACACAGGACAGACTGGTTTTTCTTGTCTCTGGAGATGGAGGTTCAGTTGTCTTTCAGAGAGACATGGGTGTTTCATTGGGGACAGTACAAAAGACATCCATGTGCTTTGTAGATCCCAAGAATTAGATTTCTGTCCTACAGAAGTGGATTATTAAGGGCTGGATTGCAGCTCTTTGCCATGATTCTGATGTTACTTGAACTGGTTTGTGTGAAGCACTGAATAGATGGCATGGAGCAGTTCTATTTATCTTTTATCACAACAGCCTGAAAACTATAAAACATGATATATAACTCTAATTTTTGTTATTCAGAATTAAGTTAAAAACAATAAAAAAGCTATTGAAAATGTAATTGTTCAATACTGCATTGGAGGATTTGCACTTTGCTTGAAGGATTAAACAATTTATTAATTTGTGAAGTAGAAAGCCAACACTGACACCTTTTGATCTTAATGATATTTTGTAGCATAAGCTGCTTTGGGTTTTTGGGGTTTGGGTGGTTTGGCTTTTTTATTTTATTGATTATGCTCAGTACAAAACACCTTCAGACTGACTTTGATTTCCTTTCCAAGTCAGACTTTCCAAGGTTCTTTGAATAGGCAAGGACAGATATGCTAGCTGCACAGAGATAAGTAATATCACTCTAACTGGATGAAGAACTTGCCTTTAATGAAATGTTTTCTTTTTCTTTTGCTTAGGTTGCTTTGTCAGAAGCATAATCCATCCTCTCCTTTTACCGAGAATGACTGAGAACCGTAATCATTGCCTGCTGAACCCAGGATGGGTCTTTAACACTCTGTGAATACATTATCCTGCAATGTTGGTTTATTCCAACCAAAGACATTTCAAGTGCCTGTAATTGATTTGTACATATTTATAGAGTCTATCCCGGATAGGTGAGAGGATGCACTGGAGGTGCAGCCGGAGCCTCTCCCTGTGGACATAGCGGAATGTGTGTGTAGGTATGGTTAGTGACATGGCTACTTAGAGGCAGAGCAAGAGATTTTGGTCTAGCTGCATCTGGGCAGGTTAAGATGCCTCTGCAAGTGTCTCAGACAAACCAAGAGATCTTTGGTTTTTTGCCCAATATGTACAGTGTGTTTGAAACAGTATGCACCTTTGATATAATACTGCATTTCCAAAGCCACCAATCTACTACATGAACTAAATGTGTATTTGTGTGGCCTAATACTTTCTTCCATTTGCTCCTTGCTTGCAAGAAAAGATATCAACATTTTAGGTTTTCTTGGGTTTTTTGTTCTTTTTTCTATTTTTGGGAAAAAGAAATACATATTCACATTTTAATAGTGCTGTATTTAGGACAAACTTGTGCTTTAATTCATAGTAAAAAAAAATTAAGAAGTGAAGTCCCATTTAAAAATGTTTCTTACTGAAAAGTACTGTTTGAAATTTATTTTTATTTGGGTTTTTGGTTTTTTGTTTTTCCTTTTGGCTTGCTGAATGCCAGAGAACCAGTCAGCATAAAGACTATCTGGATCCCTTTCCACTTGGCCTCCCATCCACAGCCCTCAAGCCAGGATTGTGTGTCTCTGCTGCAGAGCAGCTTTCTGTAAACTTGTTTTTTTTTCTTCTAGAAAGTGAAACTTAATAAAAAGATGTATTGTATTAACAGTCTGTTGGGGCTCTGCACAGCCTTGGGCAAGTGCAAATAATGAAAGGAAAAGAAATCCCAGAGTGTGTTATAGAGCTTCACTTTGGGACTCTCCATCCAGCTCTGAAGGGCAGCTGAAAATGACACTTTGATTAGCTTTGTCCCATTCCCATTTAATGCTGTCCACTCAGGGGAGAATGCAAGAAGAGTAGGGCTGTTGTGATTAAGGTCAAAGAAACCACACAGTAACCCCCTTTCTGCTCTGTGTCCATTCTTAAATCAGAGCTTTTATTCTGTACATTTCTCCCTTTCTCATTCTGCCTTCTGCTGTTTTTCTTTCTGGCTCCTTATTGAGTAGCCTCCTTAATTTCAGAGTCAGGGTCTTCCTGCAGACATTTCCACCACTGCTTTTAAAATCTCACTGGTTGCCTTAATTGACCTTTCATCTTGTCTCTCAGCTTTCTCAGCAGTGTAACAGGTCTGCATTCATACCCACAAGCTCTTTCTGCTCCTCCTTTTGCTCTAAACCACACAAAAGAAGAAAGCCAACTCACAATTTCAGTCTCAACTATGCTGGCTTAAGATTCTCCTTTATTACCTGTAGACACCATTGATTGGTGCCTACTGGTCTCTGTGTGTGGGACTTCAGTAAGTTCAGTGAGTCTTAAGTGTGTTTGAAGCAAAATAGTCACAGTTTTCTTCAGAACTTGTTTCCTTATAGAATTTCAGTTACTTAAGTGGTATTAACTAACATGTTTTCTCCAGGAATGTTAAGGCAGAGCTTTAGACATGGCCTAGTTTGAAGTCTAGGGATAAAACAAAGCTTCCAGTTTTCTCCTGATGCTGCTATTGGACTAGTGCTGCTTCCCTGAAAGGAGTCACAGGAGCCAAACAGGTAGAAAACCCCTCCTAATTCACACATGCCCAGGCCCTCTGTGTTAATCCTGACTTGGAGAGCTGCCTACCAGGGTGGCTTGATCTGGGGACCAAAGGCAGGGATAGGAAAGGCATTGGGGGAAGGTATTTCTGGAAATACCTGGAAAACAACTAGTGTAATGCAACCCCTTTAAAAAAGCAAAGGCAAATCCTTTCATCAAATTAAAATTCAAACTCCAAATGTCCAAACTGGAATTTAGTCTGTTGGGCAAAACAGAGTTGGTTTTTTAATCTGGCTTTACGTGAAAACTTCTCACCCACTGTATGGAAGCCCCCAGAATCCCAAGATTGTGAGCCACAAATGCAAAAGGGGAGATGTTAGAGAGTTGTATTTTTGGCCTTAGTTTCTCCCTTTGCACCCCTGCATTGCAGCAGAGAGGTCAGGGTGTCCCACCAGGGGGACGTGCTGTAACACTGGGGAATTTGGGTTGTCCCTAGGCACGGTGTACAAAGTTAAATGCAGCCAAACAGAAGAGTTAAAACTTTAATATTAAAGTTCGGATCATATTGATCTTTCCTTTTTTTGTTTTCTTTTTTCTTTTTAACTATGACTTGAATCAGTTTTGATTCTATTTGTACGTGTTTTCTTGTTCTTAGAAAGCTGCCATTTTCTTTTGCATTTTCTTTGGCATTACATAGAAAATCTGAGCCTTGGTTTCAACCCTCTGCAGGTGATTGTAGGGTTAAGATGGCTGTTTTGTTTTGGTTTGTTCTTACATTTCACTTGTCTTGTTGCATGATGCTGATTTGGAAATGACATTTCTCTCCTAGATTAATTTTGTGTTTGTAAGATGTGCATATTGCTTTGCAGAATAAAAACTATCAAGTTTATTCTGTTGTCTTTATTTCGACAGCCCAGTTGCTGCAGAGGTTTCATAACCCACCTACATTAGATGGGCCACTGGAGGAAATCAGTAGTGAAAATCTGCAGTAGGCTGGAACTTCAAAACCTTTGTGTGAGCACCTTATGTAGACTTGTTTCCTTTATGTTTTGTGCTGTAGGGAGTGTAGCTGATTCCCATCATGCAGAATTTGTGTCCTAGACCCACCTCTCCTCTTGCTGTGCCTTGATGATGGCCATTCCCCCTCTCCACAAGTGCTGTGTAACTCACTGAGATGAACCAAGACCAGATGCTGAGTGTGTCCCAGTGTCTGCAGGGGGCTGGAGGATTTGGATGGGTGAGGGCTGAAATGAAGATAATGTGGCTTGCTAAGTTCTAGCCCCAGCTGCAACAAGTTGCACCTGCATGTTTTCAGTGCTTGAGAGAGAGGGAACACGGTTGTTTTGCTCTTGGAAGCTCGTTAAGAGCCAGGCATTCTGTGTTTGACAAGTGCAGCAAGACCAGCCTGCCTTGTTTCTCTGAAAAACACTTCAAATCACCCAAACTGGGGCCTATCCAGATCTGGGGGCGAAGGAGAGCATTGCTTAAAAGCAAATCTGTGACATTGCTTTGTAATTTTTACTGAGAGACTGAGAATTAGTAGAAAAAACTCATTTTAATATATTTTCTTCTCTCCCTTGGGATGGCTCTAGGAAACCTGGCTAGTTGTGAAATGCCTGGGAAGAGCCTTAATGCCCTGTGTTCATGTGGTCCCAGGTTTGAGTGAGTCTGTTGCTACTTCAGGGAGCAGAGCAGTCCTCTTGGCCCCCTCTGAATCCTGTCCCTCAGCCAGCCAAGAGGAAGAGAAAGGCAGCTGGCCACGTATCCACTTGTTTTGTTAAACAAACTCTCTTTCATAACCAGCAGCCACTGTTTGGCAAGTGCAGGGCTTTGTTCAAAGAGTTTTATAGAAGTGCAACTTCCTTGAAGAAAATCCTGGTTTCATACTCAGAGAGTTGCACTTGAGTAAACTGACAGTGTGGGGAGTTCCTGCTGGGGAAAAGGGACCGAGCAGATCGAGATGTGGTGGTGGAATTTGGTTTGTTCTGAAGTCAAAGGTGAGCAACCTGCTGCCTGGACTATTCGCCAAGCCTTTTACATAGGGAAAGTCCTGCTGCAATTTAGGGGCACAGCCTTAAGTCAGGTTTTCCCAAAGCTTCCTCCTGGCTCTTGATAGTATGAGCAGCTTTAAAATGGGTGTTTTAAGCAGGTGGTACAAGGAGGGGAGGGGGAAAGGCTGTTTTGCTGATATTTCCAGGTGCTCCAGGGGTGGGGTGATGCACTGGGTAACACTCCTCAGGCTGTTTGCTCCTAACGGTGGTGTTTGGTAACAAACCAAAATAAGGGCAATGAAAAAATCATATAAAGGTTGCTCATCTGGCAAACATGCAGGTGCTGTGTTTGCAAGCAGATTCCATCCCCCGTGAGCAGGGCTGCTGCAGGCTGGGATGAGGAGGACCATCTGCCACCAGCCATGGCATTGCTTTAATGGGCTGCTTTGTGCCAAATATTTTGGTGTTACATGAAAGCACTGCTGAAAATCAGGAGCAGCATCTGTGTGCTCACAGCAGTGCCTTCTTCCTGCAGATTGCTCCAGCTTTCTCTGCAAAAGGACGGGTTTCAATGAAATGTTGTTCTCCAAAGTTCACATGAATGACTGTGCTGCCAGCTGCTGGAATTTGGATTGTAAATTCTCCTTTTCTCTTCCCTCCAGCGCGAATCAAAACTTTGCTAGTGATGAATCGCCTGGCAGAGTGAGAAAATAAATCTGTGGCTAAAGGTAGAAACCCATGTTTCTGTTAAACCCCTGTGACTTGTTTGTCTGCTGTCACCAACTAACTCGGTGACTTTGAGACTTTTGATTTCAGAGCCCCACGACTGCCCTGGAAGATCCTCAGAAGTGGCACACACAAAGGTTCCTTTGTAGTATCCTTTCTGTCAGCTTTTGCCAACTTTTTGGATGCAGTTTGTGGACTGACCTTGAGGTGTCTGTTACCCCTGGGTTGAAAACAGCTTAGCTAAATAAACCAGCCATGCTGAGGAGCCAGCTGGGATTGCTGAGTGCTGTCCCTGTCCCTCTCCAGAGCTCCAGGATCCTTGCTGTGCCTTTTGCTGGGTCACTGGGACAGCCTCCTTTGTGCTTCTCCTTTGCAAAGGGCTTTTACAGCTCCAAGTGCTGTGACCTTTACTGATAGCAGTCATTTCTCCTTGGCTTGCAAATGCATCCACCCCACCATGCTGCCCCAGGGAGGGGGAGGCTCTGAACTGCCCTGCAGGCAGAGATCAGCTTTTTTGTAGACCTTATTAATGTTGTGAGTAAAACATTTTACAGCACACTATCATTTACCCCTTGAAAAGATCCTTGCTGGTAATCAGCTCTCCCTTCAAGCAAGAGAAAGGTGACATATTTTCTGTGGCTTTGGTGTGAATCACACTGTGGAGTTGTTTTGTCAGTGGGGAAACTGCTCAGGAGCAACTTGAGTGAGGTGAGTAACAGAAATGTGGTTAAATTCACAATGTCCTTGTACCCATTTCAC
Organism: Campylorhamphus procurvoides; assembly: GCA_013396655.1. Taxonomy (NCBI): domain Eukaryota; kingdom Metazoa; phylum Chordata; class Aves; order Passeriformes; family Dendrocolaptidae; genus Campylorhamphus; species Campylorhamphus procurvoides. The sequence goes on along the minus strand of WBMV01003891.1, from coordinate 113,424 downwards.
CCCAGAGCCCTATAGGAACAAAATTGTCATCTTCTAGCAGGCACAAATGGGTAAAAAAGGTGCTTCTGGGGCTGTGGCCTTGTGCCCAGGTGGGATTTTCACCCTGGAATTTCACTGTCCCCCTGGTCTGTTCCCCTCTCCTCCCCCTCGTGGTGCAGCTGGGGCTGTTGGGGACGCTCCCAGGTGTGTGGAGTTACCATTGGCAGAGTCAGGGGGATGAGCAATCCTGCCTGATGAGGAACACCTGGATGGGGTTGGCTCTGGCACTGGGAGATAACGAGGTGGGGGCCATGGGGTGGGGCCTGGCCCTTGCCCACAGGTGATGCCAATCCCCCTGATGAGCCCTCAGGGCTGTGAGGGCTGTGCCCCACCTGGGCAGTCCCCCTTCAGCACTGCCCGGTGCTCCAGGGTGTCACTTGTGTCCCCTGGAGAGATATTTGAGGCAGTAAATTGATGGTTTGGAAGCAAACTGGAGCTGCTGGATTCCTCTGAGCCTGGTGAGTCCCTGTGGGTGTGGGGGGGTTGCAAGGGTGGCTCCAGCAGGGCATTCGGGGTGGGACAAAACTGGGTTTTGGGGGCTGCAGGGGTGGCTCCAGCAGGGCGTTTGTGGTGGGACAAAACTCGGATTTAAGAGGGAGCTCAGGGGAGTTTAGGGGACTGATCAGGGGGCTTGGGGCTCATTGTCGTGAGGGGGATGATGAGGTTTCAAGGAGAGCATGGTCAGGGGGCTCAGAGCAACGGGGGTGGCTGGATGTGCCCTCAACATGAGCCTCGCCCCCGTGAAAGCCTGGAGGGGTATTTGTTAAGTCTCAGGGATGAGAGAAACAGCTTGAAAAAGCACATTTCCAGGGGAAATCCTCAGCGAGATCGCGGGTAGGTGACCTGAAAGTGTCTAGAAACAAGGAGAAACCAAGTATGGATGTGGGTCAGGAAAAGAAGCCTGAACCTCCTGCAATGAAATAATTGCAGGGCTGAGGCAAACTGAGAACCGTCAGTGGGGAAGGGGAGTTGTCCCCTGAGGAGGCTCGAGGGGAGCCCTGAGGATGGAGGGACTGGAAGGGAGAGCCCAAAGGAGGGGGATTCTGGAGGAAAGGGGCTGAAGCGGGGGGGGATCCCTATGGGCTGAGTTTGGGGTATCGGAGGTGCTGGGTTTGGTGTGCCGGAGGGTCCGGATTTGGGATAGCCCCCCGGACAGAGGGTCCGGATTTGGGATAACCCCCCCGCCGGAGGGTCCGGGTCGGGTCGGGGTGCCCGCCCTGCTGTTCCCCCCCAGCACCGCCAGGTGGCGCTGCGAGCTCGGGCTGGACCCGCCGGGCAGCGCCGGACCCTGCGGGGGGCGAGAAGGGGGGACATCCCGAGAGAGACCCCCATGGGGACATCCCCGACACCCCCGGGGACATCCCGAGAGCCCCAATGGGGAGGACATCCCTGATACCCCCGTGGGACGGGGGACACAGAGGCCGTACCCTTGGGGACGTTCTGAGAGCCCCAAGGGGGGACATCCCGACGCCCCCGGGGTCTCCTCGGTGGGGCTGCTGCGGGTTGGGTTCTGCATTTGCTGCGTTGTTGCCGTTTCTGTGTAAGGAGCAGGACTACGAGGCTGCTCCGCTCCTTCCCCTGGTGACCCGCCCCTTCCCAGATGCTGGGGAGTATAATATAACACAGATATAATAATGGGGATTCTTTTGGGAAGGGATGAAAAATTCCCTGAACAGCAGAACTTCTCCAGCCTTTCTCCCAACTGGTGTCTCAGTTCAGGTGCTGTTTGGACTCCGTCAGTGCTCAGGTTTTGTGTGGTGTGTGCAGGTAAAGAAGTGAAAACGGGTTTTTCAGTAACATCGTGCCCCTTCGCAGCCCCTCTTGCAGCTGAGGTGCTGATGGGGACAAGCAGAGGCATTCCCAGCCAGCACAGAGGGACATGAGGGCTTAGGGGGGCTCTGGTGCCAGCCAGGAGCTGTCTGTGCTGCTCCCTCCTGCATTCCTGCTCTCCACCATGTCCCCGAGTGCCTCCAAGCACAGCAGGAGCCCACACGGTGCCAAAACACCTCCCTGACAAAATGCCTTGTGCCTCTGTCCCCATCTGTATTTGCAATTAACAGTAAGCCCAGCCTCAGCACTCACGTAGCAATGGGCATGTGGTATCCTCTGAGCAGCAGCCAGGCCACGGATGCACTCGTAATTACAAACACTCCACATCTGTAATTGCTCGGGGAAAATCTGGGGAGTGAGTTTGTTTTTCCTGGGTCTTGCTTCCAGGCAGGGAAAGGGAAGAGCAGGAAATTTGTAAGGAATAAATTGGGCTTATGGATCAACTCCATCAAAGCCCAGCCTGGCAGGTTGAAGGCTTTACTGAGCAAGGGTCAAAGCAATTAGACAAGGCTCTTCCTGCCATCGATTAAAGGAGAAATTCCAGAGAATTTGCTCTTTCTCTGTTGTGACAGTTGTAAAGCTCAGCCCCCAGACCTGATGCTGGTGCTGGATATCACACATGGGGTCTGCCTTAATTCAGGATTGATATCACCAGTGGTATTGAGAGGAGTGAAGGGCTGTTTCCAGGACTGTGGCTCAGATCCTGCTGGCAGCAAGACATTAGTATGTCTTGACTATGACCCACCTCCTGTGTCTAACTCTGCCCTGAAGACAATGGGAATTAGTCCCCTGATTGTTCTTTGGAGGATCTGAGCTTTTCCCCAATCTCCTACTTCAAATAAAGCCACAGTCCCGTGTTTTTTGGCCCTGGTGGATAAGGGAGCTCTTCTTCTTTCTCCCTCTGCTTTGAATCTTGCTTGTCTGAAGATGTTCTGTGCATGGTTCCCTCTGGCTGTTGGGGAGTGAGGCAAACCCCTGGCACACTGTGCTGCACCCAGTGCTCTGGGAGCACAGTCTGCTTGTAATTATTTATGATGCTCCATTGTGCATGAATAAAATGGTTTGTAGGAATACAGGAAGCCTTAACCACGGGAAATCTCCCAGCAGTGCCTGCCCTGGGAATGCCACTGGCATGAGGATGCTCTGCTGTGGCTGGAGCACCATGCAGGGGTTACTGTCTCCTGAACATCTTGTGTGCAGAAAGGATGGAGACTGACACAAAGCAGTTTTTCAGAAGAAAATCTCTCTCCCCCAGGCATTGCCCGGGCCTGACTGTCTGTGTGTGGGACAAACAAGTGGCTGTGGCACAAGGGGGAAGCCGTGCCCTGGCACACGAGGTGCCCCTCATCCCCTCAAAGGCTGGGCACAGCTGGAGGCCGGCAGGGCCCCTGGTGTCAGTGAGAGCAGCCTGAAAGCTGCTGTGTTGGAGGTGAGTGGCAGGAGGAAGGAGCCCCCAGGAGTCCAGGCCTTGTTGGAGCCCAGCCTGCTGGGACTTGCCTGCTTTTGCTTGGCTGGGGAAGCTGAATATGCAGGGGCACATAATGGCCCTCCAGAACGGTTGCCCTGACAAAATCAAAATACTTAGAGAAGCACTTCTGTTGTTGTTGAGAACTGGGATCTGAGCAGAGCTGGTGAAAACTGGAGGGCTGAGTGTGAGCATAACACAGCCTGCAGCACTGACAGCCCCCTTCGAGTCATTTGTGGCATCACAGCAGCAGACAGAGCTCAAGTTTACAGCTGCCCAAAAATGGGGCCCAGGCCACCATTCTGGGATGGAATGGGATGGGAAGACATGGGATGCTCCCTGGAGGAGCAGCAGGCCGTGCAGGGTGGGTGATGGTGCCTCCACTAAACTCTGCCAAGCCCCAAGTGCCCTGAGGTCTCTGCTGCTGTGCAGATCTGGCTGCCACAGGAATATCTTAATCATCAGATCAGAGCTCAGGGATCTTTACCAGGCATGGGGAGCTGACAGGGCTGGGAATGGGCTTGGTGAAGGTTTGCTGGGTGGCACAAGCTGCTGTGGATGAACAGGGTTGGTGTGTCAGGTCACAGGCAACAGAAACTTGCTGAAAGCAATATTTATGGTAGCATTGAATCCTTCCATGGGTGGTTTATAACCTACTTTGAGCAGAAGGTGCATGATGTTCTGAGTGCTCTCCATGTGAGTCTCACGGAGTGACCCCAGGAGGGTCAAAAGTTTGTGACTCTTGAGGATAGCACATGTCTGCTATTTTTGGCCAAATTTCCTGAGAGCAGCTTGCAGATGTTCGTGTTGTTGGAAGCCCAGTGTTTCCAGGAGATGGCTGGGACAGCCCAGGAAATCCACTGGGTGCCTGCTGGAGAAGTCTCTGGTGGGATCTTCTTCTGGGGCTTTTAGTCATGCTGCCTCCTCCTCCTCACCCTTCTCCCAACCTCATTTCATGTGACACCATAAGTGTACCATTAATTGCAAAACCAATTGGTACCTTGCAGCCAAGAGATTTTTGGGAAACATCCCTCCCTGCTGCTCTCTCTGCAGGGAGAGGGTGCTCTGAGCATCATTCTGCTCATTCCTCCAAACCAGGTCACTTCCAGCCACAGAGCTGTGGGGTTTCTACTGTTGCAGAAAGCTGCCAGTAAGGCTGCAACCTTCCTGGAACTGGGAAATCCTCCACTGGGCTCACTGTCCATCCCACTCATCACCCAAACTCCTCCCTGCCCAGTGTTAGTAGGGGTTGCTTTCCCTTGTGGCAAATGAAAGCGTTGAGATTTGTTTGTTTGTTTGAACCTTCTGGGAGAAGATGCCAAGGATGTGTTAGAGGAGTTTAAATAAATGTCTTGGGCTTCCAAAGGTGCTGAAAGCAGAGGGTGAATCACTAATCCATCCCATGTGGGAAGGTTGGAATCTGTCGTGCCAGAGTGGAGGCTGTAAACTGGGGGGGACATTTTTGAGGCTCATGCAAAGAGAAGACAAAGTGATTTATGAGCTACCAAAGCCACAACAGAGAAGAACCTCCTTGGCAGAGGCAGAAAGATCATTTAATCCAGAAATCTTTGATGTCTCTGGGTTTGTTTGGGGTGTTTGGTCTTGTTTATCCAGGGGTGCTGCTATCAGTGGGCTGATTGCTTTTGGTGGATGGGGTCATGTCCTGTGGGTGAAGGAATGGAAGGATGGGGTGGGATTGCAGCATGTCACATGGGAATGGGCAGGCTCACAGGTGTTTTTTCTGGGGCCCAAGCCAGGCTGCCCTGCTGGGATGTAGGGCCTGACCCAGACAATTTCCAGGCTGCAGCTCCACCTTTTCCATGGGTGGAAGTGGCTCTGCTGGGCTCTCCCTCACCCACCACAACCATGTACTGTGACTGTGTTAAAACACCAGTATCATCTCTCATCTTGCACAAACCTCACCTTTCTCAGTGCCTTAGTGCTGAGGGATCAGAGTTTGTGTGTATTTCTGTTAAAATTCAAGACACACAATAAAAACTGTGGCCAGACTAAACGCTGTTCATGAAGAATTGAAGACTTTCTGGTCTGGAAATGCTTTACAGGGCTAGGGGGATGTTAAGAGAAAGCAGGCTTGAATCAAAGCATGGCTCTACCTCTGCAGTTTAGCTTTTAGCATAAGAAAGTATCAAATCTCCTGTTCTGGCAAAGGTGAATCTGAGAGAAATGCTGCTTTTTGGGACCACCTTGTGCTCAGTCTGCCTTTTGCTTCCTGTCCTCATCTGCAAAACAGGGATAAAATCTCCCTGTCCTGATGGTTCAGAAGATGGAAAGAGCCTTGGACTGGGAGGGGATGGGTACAAAAGCTGCTGCAGTTGTGGGTGGCAGTCTCACATGGCTGCATCGATGTTTGCTAAATGAGAGGTGGTGTCTGGAAGGATTTTGTGGGGGTGGCAAGGTCTGTAAGGCTGCCTGGGATGGCCAGGAGGAAAGGCAGGGCTCTGGGTTAATGCTGCTGGTGCTCATGACACTGTGGCCTGAATCCAAAATCAGATGTTCAGAGCCCTCTCTGCTGGAATTCAAAGCACTCCTGGATTATTTCAGTGCTGAAGGTTGTGGTGAGAGGGAGAGCTGCAGCATTTAGCTTTGATTTGATTTCTCTTTCTTCTTGTGCCTTTTAAACCTTTCAGGGCTGTAACTTTCCCTCCTATCCCCCCTGGATTCACCACACCACGTCCATCTGCTCCTCACTTATCTGCAGCTGCCAGACAGCCAGCCCTGCTCCTGTCCTCCTCAGCTGGTTGTGTTGACAGCCTCAAACTGGAGATTTCCCTGTGCCCTCATGAGTTTTCCCTCCTATTTATGGCCAGGGCATTCCCACATGACCAGTGGAAACCTGTCATGTCTCTTGTCCATCCATGGGTTGGCTTTCTAGTGCCAGATGTGCTGCTGGGGTAACAATCCGAGCACAGACTTCCTTCCTCTGGGAATCCAGGCTCCTTCCACTGCAAGTCACAGAATGCTTTGGGTTGGAAGGGATCTTAAAGATCATCTCATCCCATCCCCCTGCTGTGGGCAGGGGCACTTTGCAGCAGACCAGGTTGCTCAGAGCTCCATCCATCCTGGCCTTGGACACTTCCAGGGGTGGGGCAGCCACAGTTTTTCTGGGCAGGGTGAGAGAAATCACCTTCAGAGTGATCCAAAGAGACACAAGCTCTGGTTTCCCCCAGGCATTTGCTTGTGGTGACCCTACTGTAGCATTTGGGTCCTGTGTAGCCTTACAAACCTGGGTCTAAAACATCTGCAAATGTGAACACATGTTGGCAAAATCATTATTTCAGGGCTCTGAGTTATGGCACAACCACCTGAAGTTCCTTTGAAGAGCTTTGGCTCCTCTTTGCTGGTGGGGGACAGGCTATCCCAGGTGACCTGGGGATTTCCCAGCAGCTCCAAGGAAGGGTGAGATGGGGAACATTTAGTGCAGTCTGTGAAATGTGTCTCATCACCCTCTCTAAACAGCAACACTCCCCTGGCTCTCCACGATTTAACACCCTCATCTTCTTACTGCTGAAAATAAGCTCTTTGCTGAAGAAGCAAGGGCTTTTATCTAGATTAAGGCTGAGAAGACTAAGCAGGGAAGAGGCCTTAGACTTTGCTCAGGACTGCTACCATCTGGTGCTTGAATGAGCCTTCTCTGTTCTCTGCTGAACCTTTTTGTGGCTTTGGGTTAATTTGTGCTCGTTTACTGAAAAAAATAAGTCACTGAGTGTCTGGTTGTCCCAGGGAAAGAGGCTCTCACTGATGGGAGCTGGTAATAGCAGAGGCTCTGGGGCTTGGAAGAGCTGTGGAGTGATGGCTGTTATTGTTGTGCTGATGACAGAGAGCCCTAAAAATGCCCCTCCGGACACGGCAGGTGTTGGCTGTGCAGAGGAGCCCCTGCCCTGGGAGGGTTTGGAGCCTCAGCAGAGGTGAAGGTCTGATCCGTGGCTGGGGGACTTCTGTGACAGGTTGTGTTATTTTTGGGAAGTGCTGGTGGCTGTTGGTTTTAACTGCTCCGAGATTAAGTACAATGGCTGCATTTAAAAAAGTGGTTTTCCTAATTGTATGGTACTTTCTCCTTGCCTGTGGAATCGCTGAGATGCTGAGTGATGCCACAAAGGGAGCCCTGCGGTACAGGGAAAGTAGAGCCACGCTTCTCCACTCCATTTCTAATTCCCCCCTAGATTTTAGCTCTGTATTTTGGCTTGGGGCTCATTTGCACAACTCTTTTCTCCTTCTAAAGTGCCCTAAGTTTTGGTGCTCCCATCTGTGGGAAGGAAAGGACTGTCCACCTGCATCCTCTCCCTCTACCTCATTCTTCTTCTTCTTCCTTAAGCAAGCTGCACTTTCTTTCCTTCTATTTACCTTCACCAAGTGGTTTGTGCTGTTATTTTCTTGTCATACATCCACTTGTCCCCATGAGAAAAATAACCCTGGTTGTGCTGTTGGAAAAAAAATTGAAATAAATAAAACTGGGAGGAGCAGATTTTGGCTTTCCTGGGACTGGGCATCCCCTGCAGGGGCGGGCTGTGAGTTGTTCCCCTCCCATTCCTGCCTGTCTGCATTCCCCCACAGTTGCTTTGCATTTAACATCTTCTTTCAAAAGGCATTTTCCATCTGGGCTGGATTATTTAGGCATCCCGGAGAATGTTTTAAGCTGCGTCTCCCCCTCCCCCTGTTCCCGGGAAACAAGTATTTTATGCAAAACCCTTTACCCGGCCCTCGTGGAGCGCTGGTTAATTAATTTTCTGGCAGGGAATGGGGCTGTTGGATACGGACAAGGCCCTCTACCTCATTCGAAGGAGCTCCAGTGACTGAGAGCCCGGGATAAGGAAAAAAATCCTTAGTTCTGTCAACTTTTCTGACCCTTTGGGGTTGATCAGAGGAAGAAGAGGGGAGAGAGGTTAAAATCTGAGTGGGAATCAGGGCTGAGAATCAGGGCTGCTCACCTGGGGATGCTCTGGGCTGTTAATGCTCGCTTAAATCGCTTTGATATAACCTAAAATCAGGCTTGGGTTTGGCTTGGCAAAGCTCGGCTCCCCTGCTGTGGTGGGAGGGGATGGGGAGCCGGGACCACCCCGGGATTGCTGGGTGAGATCCCGGTTGAACACAGGGATTTTGTGCTGGATCAGGACAGCCTGACTCACATTACTGTGTCTGAACTGACACCAAACTGCGGGGTTATTTCAAGGAAGTTGAATTTTGCTGCGGGTGCACAAGTTTTGGGGGGGTTTATTGCTTGTTTTATCCCACGGATGAGGCTTCCCAGCCCTGCCTGGCAGGTACCTTGTTAGGTCCACTTGGGGAGAGGATTCATCCCTGGAGTCCAGCCAGGCCAGGGGCCATCCCTGAGAGAGGAGGAAATGCATTATTAAAGAGAAACACGATGTAGAGTTGATTCCAGCTGACTTGATCTAGTCACTTCATCCCAGTTATTTGGATAACAACATGAGTGTTTCACTGATCAGAAAGTTTTCCTCGCGCACGTGAATGCGAATTCTGATTTATAATTAGTATTTTTTTAAATACTTCTTACTCCAGGTTGGAAAGAAATGTGATGTAAGCCTCTCTATGGAAAGGAAGTCTTGTATGTGGGTCACTTTTAGCCCACGCTTGAGAGATTTGAACTGAAAACACAGAAGACTTTACTTATTCCTCCTCAAAAGAAGGGTCTTTTTAGTTTTGAGAATAGAGAAGGTGCCTGAGCTGGGCCATGGCATCACTTTGGACTTTGGGAAGGTCCAGATCTTGGTGTAATACATGCTGGGGGGCTTATTCCTGCTTGGAAAAATATGCCATTCCACTCTTTCCTCTAAATATTATATACTCTAAATAGAACATGACAGCTTTGACAAAGTTTAAATGAGGAGGGTAAAAATTTTGCAACTAAACTATGTCTGGGCTGTGGAGTTTGCAGTCTCAACTGAGCATTTAAGCCCAAATCTGCCTTTTTAAATGCCCTGCAAACAGTCCTTTCATCCCAGATAAAGCCTGGGATGACAGCACAGCTCACTGAGGACACATCCAGTCAATGAATATTTGCAATCCAAAAGGCAGATGAAATTATGAGGATTTATTTGTTGCCGTCCCCCTCCAATCTGCATTTATTTTCCTTTCTGCCTCCATCAAGCAGCAGGTAACAGAGCTTTGAAATCACAATTTATTTATTATTCTAATCCCAGGGAGCTGCAAACTTCTTGCCTGCCTGAAATGCAGCCTCCAGGTGCTGAGGCTGGTGGCAAACCCAGAGTATAAAGTTGTTTTTCCCTGACCTTTGCCAGCAAACGTGCCCAGTGCCTGCACTGGGCAGGACAAAAAGGCTCCCAACCAGAGGGCTTAAGCAGCTTTGCACAAATAGGATTTGGAGCAGTTTGTTTGTGATAAACAAGCCCTGAGTTCAGCTCCTCCTGCTCAGCCCCAATAGCTCCAGTGCAGAGGTTATTTTGTTCCTCCTCTAACAAAAGGCACCGTGAGCTGGGCTGGCATCGCCCTCCCCCTGCCTCTGGCACCCAGGTTTGATAGGGCTGGGGCTGCCAAGTGGCTGCAACTCGATCTCCAGTGTGGAACTCTGGGCTCTGGGTTGGATTCTGGGAGCAGGGAGAGGGAGGGCCAGGATGGAGGAGCCCTGGGTGGACACACAGCTGGGGAGGGTGGGGCTCCTGCATGTGAAACCTGTCACCTTTGCAAGCCACAGATTCAAACTGGGAATGGGAAATAATGGCTGGAAAGGCAGTGCCCGTGGTGGGAAATGGGCCAGCGAGCTTGGCTTGTGTCCTCCTGTCCCCAGAAGCCACCTCAGGCTGGGGCTGCCAGCAGCACATCCATCACCCCAGAGCAGCTCCTCCAAAGGGGCATCAATCCTGAGCAGAAATTAGAGAGCAGGTAACCAAAGTGCTTCCTCCAGGACTCTGGCACGTGCCAAACAGGCTCAATAAACCCCTGTAATAACTGATCACCCTCTTCCCAAAGCCAAACATGCTTGAAGTTGGGCTGTGGCAGCGATGGATGGGGTCAGCCCCTCCAAAACATTCATCTTCTGCATTCTGGGAAACATTTGGAAAACATCAGGAGCGTGACTCAAACTGACTTGTGGCTCTTGGCTCTGACTGGGTCCTGTGCTCTCTTCAGGCTCCTCCAGGAGGGGCTGGATGTGATCCTGCTGGGGCTCCCCTTCCCAGTGCTCAGGGTTGGCTGGGATGGGTGAGCCCCTCTGGCACTGCTGGGTGTTCACATCCCGTACTGGAGCCCAGGATGGCACAAAGCTCTCTTTGGGGGGAAAAATCCAAGAACACACTCCCAGAGTTTTGTCTCCCAGACCCACACGTGAACTGGCTGTTCTCCTGAGAACACAAAAAGATAATTCTCCATCAAAATGCTCACTGGTCCTTTTTCCTGCTAAAACATCTCAAGGCAATAACGTTCCCTACAGCCCAAAGTGCAGAAAGTTGCCCAAGACTTTTTAATCCTGCTGGAAGGAAAGCAAAGGGTCCTTTTCAGGATGACTCCAGAAGAATGTTTGGCAGCTTTAACCTCTTGCTAAACAACTTTTGGACAGTGTGTAAACAGTCTTTTGGTTTTATAAACACAGCATCCAGATCGTTGAGTGGGAAAGGAGCCGAAGCCATCACGTGAAGGGAAGATGAATTGCTTCCGGCAGCTTAAGTATTTTTATATTTGCTCAGGGTTAAGGGCTTGAGTTTGGACATATTTTGCCTGGGAAATCTGGGAGGAGAAAGAAGTGGCACTTCAGGGGGGAAAGCACCTGAATTTGGAAAAAGATGAGATTATAAAAGTGTTTCCTGACAACAGTCCCCACGCACTTTTGATACCCAGGTGTGGGGGGAGCCCACCCTGCTCCCCTCTGCTCCAGAGGGCTCAGTTTTGGCACAGAGGGGTCCATCCATTCATCCCTTCTCCCAGTCCCTGTGGGTCAGTGCAGGCAAACACCTCTACAGACCACCCCTTTGGACTGAGGAAATGCCTCTGGGATCTACCAAATGTTTGTCTACAATTCTGCTTTGACTAAATGATTGAACCCTCATCAGTGGCCAAAAACCCAACCACCACTCAAAACCCCAAACCAGCCAGTCCCCCAGCGTGCCCCCACTGCGTTCTCTGGGAGATGAATGCAGCCTTTGCTGGAATTTCAGTTTTTTAAAGTTAAAAACCCCACAAGAGAGCACTGGAGGGACCCTCTCTCATGCTGTTCTGGGGTAGTGGAGGAGAAGCAGCAGCTGTTGGTGGGATAATGGGGTGACAGCACGTTTTGGTGGCACCCAGTGGGGTTTGGTGACAGGAATGTGGCATGGGGAAGTGGCTTGGCCAAGGGTGTTGCATGAAAATCCCCATTTCCATCTGTGGCAGCTGAATTGCTTGGAGGGGGTCGGAGGTTTGCTTTGAATGCAGTTCTTTTATTCTAAAAACTCTTGTGCAGTTCCAGATGTTGCAGTGTAATGAAGGTGATGAGGTGCAGCAAACTGATAATTAAGACAAAAGCTTTCCAATTGTGGTTTGGGGATTTTTGGCAGTTCTGTGCTCGCCCCTGTAGGAATTTTGTCCCCTGGTACCCAGGCCTGAGGGACATATCTGCTTTCCTCATCCCTGACCCTGATTTTGGGCAGCAAGGGAGAGCAGGAGGAAGGTGCTTCCCTCTGTTTTACACCAATATTTCTCTGGCTGCTCAGGTTTTGTTCTCCCTTGGTTTCATCTTCTTGATGAAGGTTTGAAATTCTTTCCACCTGCCTTTTGTAGCTTAGACCAAATGTGGGGAATTATTAAGAGATGAATATGGGATGACTTCATCCATTTCCAGGAGGAAACATAAGTGCTACTATGTGAAATTGTTTCATTTCTCCTTAAAAACCTCTCTCATACATGTAATATTCCTCATCATTTTACTGCCCTGTTTATCCTGGAGTTTAGTTCATCTGCAATTGCATCTTGCAGCATTTCACAAGGCCCTTCAACCCTGTCTCACTGCTGTGCCTTGTCAAAGCTGAATTGAATCAAGCTTAGGATACAGATAGCCTTTTGTTCTTCTAAAATCACATTTTTCAATTTGGCCTTCTTCCCCAGGGATTGCTGAGACTGACTGCTCTCCTCTTGCTGGATCTGGTGGTGTCTTACAGTAAGGGTTTTTTTCTTTAAATAAGAGACAAAAATCACATTAACTGTGAGATTCCTTTAAATGTCATCTTGAAAGTAATATTTCTCCAAGCCAGCTTGTTCTTCTCCCATAGTGAGTAGCACTAACCTTAAGCTGGTGCTGACATTTAAAATTAATCCTAATCATTCCATCCCAATCAAGAAAAATTGGCAAGTCCTGCACTGCCCTTCAAGGCAAGAGGGTTTGATGAGAAACTGAGCTTGGTCCCAGCTCAGTGTCTGGTTTGAACCTTTGGGGAAGGGGCAGGGGTAGATGAGATGGTGGGTCCTGCATGTTTTGGCAATTGCCAGGGTTTTGTTCAGAGGGGATGGTGGGGAGCTCTTGCAAAACACCCACTTTCTGGATCATGCTTGTCCAGAGTGGATTTTTCAGTTCAGGGTGGGAGTCCTGGACAAAACCTGGGATTAGAAAAGGCTTTTGTCTTAGGGAAGTTATGAAATTAATCTCCCACATCCAAGTCTGTAAGCCCATGAATAGAGGGGTGAGCTCCAGCCCTTTAAAAAGCACATTGCAAAGGACAGCCCAGGTGGGCTGGTAAGAGAGAAGTGTGACTGGATTGTGAACTTCCAGTAAAACCAGTCAGTGCTTCCTGGAAGTGGGAAGTTAGTTCTGTCTGTGACTCATCTGAAGCCAAATGTACTTGGTGTGCCAAGTGGTTTGATGGTGGGTACCCCACCTGGGATGTTGGGGAACTGAGGATGAATGTCTCTGTTTTCAGGCATTTGATGTCAGACTTCCTGCACACCAGTTTATTCCATCAGGTTATTGACTCACATGGTATGGATGTTCCCTGCCTTCTGCATTATATATTGAAAACCTTTAATTTCTTTTTTGCTGTAGAAGTGAGAACGTTCTTAAATGGTCTGTGGGAGAGGAGAAATTGTTGTCTTTCATGATTTCATTATCCAAAGTTATTTCCCTTTAAAGCAGAGGACTTTTCTAACTCACTGTTAAAATTAGACATCACAAAAAGGAGTTAAAAGAAAAGAAACCCCCTTAGACAAACATCTACTCATTTAAAGTTTGCACACATCTGCACTAAGGAAAAAATGCACATTGGCTGTGGAGCCACTAATGAGTTTAGCAGAACATTTCATCAGTCAGAGCTGCCCAGAGAGCTCCAGCCCCCCGAGCAGTGCAGGACAGCCCTGCTGGCAGCACTGGGGAACCTGCTGGGGCAGCCCTGCTGCTGCTGGGGGGGTTGGTTTGTGTGTTTGGAGTGTGTATGGAAAACTGGGCATGCAGGAAAGCTGAGGTTGGAGGAGCAGCTCCACGAGACCTTTCTGAGGGTGCAGAAGTGGATGATGCTCCAGGATGGGGTGTTACTGAGAGATGTGCTCATCTTGGACAGCTGAGCCTGGGGGTCATTCTTGTGCTGCCCTGAATGGGCTCAGTTCTTTTACATCCACTCCCAGGGAATATTGATCTGACTTGTCCCCACTGGCAGTGCTTGGTGTTTGCTTTGCATTGGTGTAACAAGAGTGCACCCCACACTCTTATTTTCCCCCAGGTTTTGTCCCGTGTGCTACAAATAAGTCTGGAGGAGCAGTAGATGAACTCTCTGCCCTGCTGAGTGAAGTGTCAGGAGTGCAAAGGTTGGGCTTTGTTTATTTACTCAAGCCATGGTTGCTGTGCAAAGCCACCTCCTTGGCCAGGATCCTTGTGGGCTGAGCTCGCCTCTCCTCTGGGCAGCAGGTGGGGAAGGGAGGGGATTTGGAGCTTTAGTCCCAGGGCATAAGTATGGTGGTGTCCCACAAATGTGAAATGGCCCACTGGGTGGACCTGAGTTGGTGGAGAGATGTCCATGCCTTCCTGGCAGGGTCAGTCCTGCAGCCTGTGCTGACAAGGCTGCCCCAGCTCATGGGAATGGGCACAAACAGCCTGTTTTGAAGTGGTTGAAAATCAGTGATGGGCTGGATTTGGTTCTCTGTGTGCCCGGAGTAAATGATGGCTCCTGGCATTAGGGAGGTGTGTGCTTTTCCCTTCATCCTGGATGAGATGCTCTGTTTGTGTGGCTGTGCCTCTTTGAAGGAGGCCCTGTGGCCTGAAATTCTGGAGGAGTGCAGGGAACAGGGGAATCTCAGCCCTGGCAGGGGTTTCTCTTTCTGCTTCTTTTCCATTATTCAATGTTTTTGTTGGAAAGGTAAACCGACCCGATCTCGCTGGTTTCTTGCTGTACCACAGGCTTACAGATATAAGTAAAGAACAGGCTCTGAGATGAAACTCAGGGACAAGCAGAGGATTTTAGGGCTGGAGGCACGTTGTCTGCCAGCTCCTGTTAGGCAGGAAGGCTGTGTGTACCAGCAGGACTGACACTGCAGTTGCTGCTTGGGAAAGTACTGACAATTCTCTATTCCAGTGGGAAAACCACCTGATGCAGAATCTTACATGAGGTGACTGGTCCTGTCCCATGGACTTTGGGGCACAGTGTCAGGCTCCAAGTCTGAAATGATGCTCCTTCAATTGGATTTTCAGACACAGCCCCCACGCATCACCTTCCAGGGTGACAAAAGCCCTTCCTGAATGTCATTATGTGTCACAACCCCGCCAAGAGGACTGACCCTTTGAAAGGGAGGAGGCTGTACCTGGCACGACATCTGCAGGGGGAAATGCTGCTGGAAGGGTGTCAGGCACCACTTCCCGCTGCCTCCTGTTGACATTGGCAAACTGGCTGCCTCTCCCTGACTTCTCCAGGGAGATTTACTGCCAGGTGAGGCCTTTGGTTAATACAAACTTGTGGTTTCTGTAGACCATGTGGCTGCATGTTTCCACAGCTGACTTTACCTGATATGGCTGAACCACTGCAATGTAGGTTTTGGCTCGTGACAGCAGTGATGAGCTGACTTTTGGGGCAAGAGACCAGTATTTGGTCCTGATTTGGATCATCTGCAGCATGGCTGTGCAAACCAGAGCCAAACCCTAGTGAAGTCAGTGGAGCTCTGTGTTGTTTTTGTGGTCTCTGTACAAAAATGCATTATATGAGTTGGCCTTTGGAGTTTTAGAAACAATTCCATGGGCCTCCAGCTATTTGGTGATCAAGGAGAGCTGCTTTTTATCCATCAATGAAACATGGTATTTGTGTGTTCATGCAGTTACACAAGATGCAGAGCAGGCAGAATGTTCTCAGGTGTTGCTTTGGGATTATTTCTGACTCAGTTGCAAAGTGCCCCCATAGCTCATTCCTCCAACAGGAGGTGATGCTTTCCCAGCCTGGGCACTCCTCAGTGGCCCTTCTCCTATCCTGGCCAAGCAGAGGGCTGGGGGTGGATGGAGAGTTTGCTGCATGTCTGTGTTGGAAAACAGCCCCTCATATGGAGAGAGGGGCTGGGACCTCATCAGTCCAAATCTTGTTCCTCCCAGGCACTTCTTGAGCAGCCAGGTGAGCACTGCCTGCCTGGAGGAGTTGCTCCTCATGAGCTTTACCCAAGAGCCTTAATCCGTGCCCTGAGTCCTGCCAGCAGAGTGCCTGGGAGATAAGGAGTGATTGAACAGTGGGAGGGGAGCTGCTGGAAGGAGCAACACGTGCAAGGGATGGTTGGAACCTCTGGCCGGGGCAGGGGATGGCAGGGCACAAGTGGTGACTTCCAGATGGGCACCGGAGCGGCTGAAGGCAGGGATGGCAGTGAGGGAGAAGGGCGGCAGGGGCAGCCACGGTTCGGTGCTGCCCGGTATTCGGGAGTGCCCAGCATCATCCTGCCCGGAGCTTTATCGCCGAGAGGAGCCCGGAGGGGACACACGGGGGGACCTTCCCTGTTCCAAAACGCATCCCTGCGGGAGGACGGGCACGGCCAAGCGCCCGCAAATCCCCCGGAAGGGAGAACGCAGCGGGAATCCCTCCGTGCTCCTCCCTGAGACCCCCCGCGGGGATGCCCCTGGCTGCCTGGGGAGGGGGCTGCGGCAGCCGAGCCATCCGAGCTGTGATGCCCCGCTGCAGCCCCCTCCCCTTATTTCAGTGTGTGCAGCCCCCAGCCCCGCTGCCATCCTCCCGGTGCAGCCCCATCCTCCCTTATTTCGGTATTTACAGCCCCGGTGCCCTCCTCTCTGTGCAGCCCTATCCCTGTACAGCCCCCTCCCCTTATTGCAGTGTGTGCATCCCCCAGCCCCGGTTCCCTCCTCTCTGTGCATCTCCCCCCCGGTACAGCCCCCATAATTAGCTCGGTGTGTGCATCCCCCAGCCCCTCTGGGCTCCAGGAGGCGGCGGAGGAAGGAAGAGCCCCGTCCGGCTGCGGCTTCCTCCGCAAGCCCTGCCTCGGTGCAGGGTGCCCGCCCCGGTTCCTCCCCCGGCTCNTGTGCGTCCCCTCCGTGCCCCCCAGCCCCGTCCCCCCTCGCATGCAGCACCAGCGCTGCCGGGGCTCAGCACCATGGGCACGAAGCAGACCAAGGGCTGCCAGCCGGGCGGCGCCGGCGAGAGCCCCCCGGCCCATCCCCGCAAGAAGGTGCCCCCCAGGGAAAGGGGGGATTTCCTCGCTTCCCTCGTGGTGAAGTCCGGCGAGAAGTTTGGGAAGGGCGGTGGCAGCAGCTTGCCCCCGTACCACCGGCGGATCTGCATGATCCAGGACATGCTGGTGCTGGTGAAGCAGGGCAAGCAGGAGGAGGCCACCGAGCTGCTGAAGAACCTGCGGCAGGTGAGCATGGGCAGGATTCTCCGGGGAGGGGGCTACCTGCTCTCGGGGGGAGAAGACAGGCTGGGAGCCAAACCCATCCCGGGTCCGAAAGCCTGTTGGCAAAAAGGGGGGCAGGCTCCGTTTCTGCGGGTCTGACTTTGGTGGAGTAATTTTGGGGAAGTGGCAGGGGAGCTGCAGGGTGGTCACGGTGCTGGAGATGGGAAAATCCCCCCGGGGAGGTGCTTTGCATTGTGTGCAGCGAGGAACCCTGCCGGGTGCATTTTTCTCCTTGCCTTCCTTGCTGGCACCGCTGGCTGCGGGGTTTGCAGCGCGCACAGCCCACTCAAGGTGGTTCCCACTCAACTTTCCAAAAGTTTGGTGGTTAAAGCAGCTCTCTAAAAGCGCCGAGGCAATTTGAGCTGGCAGCTTTGGAGAATCAGCTCTTTTCTTCTGGCTCAGAAATACCTAGAGCTGGCAGCTTTGCTTTTTATCGTTCTTTTTGACGCACAATCGCCTGGTGGAGTTTTGCTGGTGTTGGCTCGTGGAAACGAGACGCTGTGCGGGAGTGGGGAATTAATTGTACGGAGCCCGAGACCTTTTGCCTTGAAAGTCTATTTGAGCTGGGCATTAGCTGGGAAGCAACAGGACGGAAAGTTGCTGTGAGCAAACAGAAAGGCAGCTGAGGAGCACTGCTCTGTATCCAGCGAATTAGCATTTAATCTTTTGTACTGATAGATGGTGATAAAAAGACCGAAGTGCTGGGCGTTTTCAAGGCTCTGGGGTACGCAGGGCTTTGGAAAACAGCAAGTTTTCCATGCAAGCCTAAAGCAGAGCTGTCTTCAAGCTCGGGTTTTCTCCCAAGGAGCCTGCACAGCACTCAGCTCTTCGGCGTAACCAGTTCTGCCACCTGGGGAAAAGTTGCTCAGAACTTTGGGCATCGGGAGCTGCTTTCTTGCCCTGTGGTTAGTCTGGCCATGGGAAAACACAGCTGGTCCGGAGTCTGATGGTTTTCCTTTTAGGTTTTGGTTGTAGCATTCCCTCCCCCGCCCCCTATTTTTGGTCCAGTTAACTTTTTAGCAAGTGGATATGTTGTTTGGGGCACGTCCCTGACCCCTTCAGCTCCTTTCCATTTATCCTGTCAGCCCGGGCCCCTCTGCCCAGCTGGTTGATATGGTTTAGGACTACCTTTGGAGCAGCCCAGCTAAGCAATCTGGCCAGTTTCGTTTGTGTTTCCTTATGGAAAGCTCTTGGAACTTACTGTCAGCCTTGAGATAAGGTGCTTTATGTGAAATGAACGTGTCCCCTCACTGGGACTTGGGAGTCTGACTCTTTGAGACAATGACCTCTCCCTCTGGGATCTCTGCAGCCATGTGGGATGAGGATGTGGCTGGGAAAATCCCATGGGACAGAACTGGCCACGAGTTGGGCAGCAGATCAGTGCCCAAATGTTGCACCCTCTCAGCCACGCCAAAGCTTTATCGTTGCCCCAGCCCATTGGGGCTGGCAGAAAGGCAGCTGCTAATTTTAGAGGGTGTTTATCTCAAACACCTTCCCAAAAAATAAATCTTGGTGCCTGTGGAGTGCCATGAATCACTCTCAAGTTGTCTCTGCCTTCTGAGACTGTTTTTTCTCAGCAATGCTCTGGACTGTGCTCGCCCTCCCCACGAGTTGATTGTGCAGAGTGAGGGAGCTGGGACGTGTCACAGTGGGTGCCCTAATGACAAATGTGACCGTGGGGGCACCCTGTCATCTGACTGGGGGCAGGGGGGAGAAAAAGCTAAAAATTAATCTTAAAATGCTGGGGGAAGTGGGGAACCTGTTACAATCAGACATGTCTTTGTCAGTGAGTGTTTCTGAAGAGATTGCTCTGATAAAATATATCTTAAGAGTGTCAAAACAGGGAACACTTTGTCCTAGATACTATAATAGACTCAAAGCACGTTTTTAATGAGGTGGTATTATTCCTTACCTCTAGGTAGTGAATGTGGGATGCCCCACTGAACAAGTCCTGATTGCTGTGGTTTTCCACCGACTGGCTTTTGGGAGGGGACTTTTTAGGGGTGCTTTGGTGGCTGCAAGGGACACTTGGTTTGCTCCCTACCAGTGGGAGCCTTTGAGAGCTGAGCTCCTGCCATGCCTCTGCCTGAAAGTGAGGGTTTGGAGGGAAGGATGAGCTTCCCCCTTACAGAGAGGGATGGATTGGTGAGCCTGGTGGGGCAGGGACCTTTCCCCTGAGCCATTTATAGGGTGTCCAGTGCAGAAGGGCTGTCTGGCATCGCCCTCTTTGTATCTATGATAGATCTTTGTATCTATGTAAGGAGTGTCCCTGCTGCACAACTGGGGTTTTCAAGCCAGCTTAGTGACCTCGTGCCCAGCTCTCCGTGGAGATTTTTGAATTTATAGGTCACTGGGAGCCTTTCCACTGACTTCACCAAGTCACCTTTTAGCCAGCCCAGTTTGCTAGTGAGGGGGTAGGTGGTTGCATCCCTGCATTTGGAGGGGCTCCATCATTTTTTCAAGCAGGATGAACATGTTATCAGAGCTGAGGCTTTTCAGTTCTCTGGGACATCATGCCCTGCCCTACCCACCCACTGCAAACACAAGGTTTGGGGGGCTTCACCTGCCTGCCAAAAGCTGTTTGATAATCAGCCAAAGGGCAGGGCAGCAATCCCATATTTGAAACATGCTGGAGCATGGACAGGTCTTGCCTTTCCAGCCCCACCAGTGTCCACTGTGGCCTTTTGCATTTCACCAAATTTGTCCATCCTGCTCCTCTCCCTGAGGTAGGAGCAACGCTGTCTCCTTCACAGGCTCTTATAAGGATGAATTAGTGTTTCCAGGAATGCTTGGAGGTTGCAAACAACCATAAAACGCTCAGATACGAAGCAAACTTTTTTTGGTTGGAAAAGATATAAAAAATGTGACCAGCAGACAGACTTCTTTGCTTCCAGACTGCTCCTCAGAGAGGTCAGCAGCGGCCTCTGGAGCGGAGGCAATTCGATCCCACTGCCTGCCCTCAAAATAACACTCCTGTTATTCCTGCGTGCAGGAGCTGGCAGTGGCTGTTCCACAGGGTATGTGTTCCCTTGGCACAGCCTCTTGAGCTCGAGATACCCACTGCTTTTTCCTTATGCTCTGGTAGTGCTGTCAAGGACCCAGAACTCAAACCCCACAGTGCAGAATGAAAATCCCTTCCCCAAAAGGGGCTGGCAGCTGCTGTCTTTGGCTGAGGGGTTCACCCTTTGAGCGATCCTCATAGGTTGCTTTGGGCACTTAAACACATTGGAGGAGAAGTGGAAATACACTGAAATACTTAACATTTTATTGAGGCTGGAGTTTGGGGTTGCCAGGACCTTGCTGATCACCTGGAGGGAGCCAGTTGTTCTTCATGGAAGTAATTGTTGTGCTGAAAAACTTGAAATCCAGTTTCTCTGTTATAAAATGACTTCCTAGATTTACCTGCCAGCATCTTCTCTGTTTTCCAACATGGAGCACCCTAAGAGAGGATGAAGAAAGAATTAATTCAGGGTGTCCAGCTCTTGGGGCATGGGAACCTGCTCTCAGACTCTGCTGCTCATTCCTGCTGGCTCTCAGGGGTGGGAGAACTGCACCTCCACTGTGCCCAACCCCTCCAGTTGCAGAACAGGATAGGCTTTAATGTTACACAGCATATCACTTTTATTTTTACTTTTCATTTCCCTCACTCTTGAGTTTCAGTGGTTAAGGCAGCCAAGCGCTGTCAGTATATTAAATTCTGGGAGTGTCTCTCCTGCTGGGGAGAGGATTTGTAAAACAAAGCATGTTTTCCTCCTCTGTGCTGCCAAACGGATCGGTTTTCCCCAGTGAAATGGTGAAGCACTTCCCAGCACATTACGTTTCACTGGAGGAATTTGCCATTGGTTATGGCTCGACGTGGAGTTTCTGCTGGGCTGTTGCTGCTGGGAGAGGGGAGGAGGAGGCAGCTGCTGCATCTGGGCATCATCTGCACAGGGCAGGAGGTGTGCAGCAGCTCCAGCAGTTACACACAGAAAGAGGGGAGGGAAAGCAAAGTATTGCAATAAACCTTTGGGTGCTGGAGGTGGCCAGGAGCCAAATGACAAGGTCCAAGGTGCAGCAAAGCTGCACCACTTGTAGGGTGGATTCTCTGCCACACCAGCTTCACCTGGACAGGGATGGGTGGGGCTCCATCATTTTTTCGAGCAGGATGAACATGTTATCAGAGCTGAGGCTTTTCAGTTCTCTGGGACATCATGCCCTGCCCTACCCACCCACTGCAAACACAAGGTTTGGGGGGCTTCACCTGCCTGCCAAAGGGTGTGAAGGGCAGGGGAAGAGGATCAGGGCCCCAAGTGGGCAGAGTTTGCAGTGATGGCAGTGCCTCTGGCAGCTCACCAGGATGATGAAGGGGGTGGTTTTTGTTGCTGCCTCCTCTCAGGTTCAGACTTTCTCCCCAAAGGCTGCTGGCCCCTGGCTTTGCCCCAGCCTCAAAGCACACATTTCAGCCCTGCCAGTGCCAGAACTGCTCAGATGTTCCTCCTCAGCTGTGTGCTTGGGTGTGTTATGGACATGCAGAGCACACCTTGGGGAGCGCTGTGCTCTGGCTGATGGGGTGCAGTTCATCTGCATCGTGGTTGGACTGTGCCACTCTCTGCTCCCTCTTGGCCCTGTGCACACCAGCCACGGGGCATCACTCCCATCCTGTGGCCTCTGGAATGCTGGAGGGCATCACCAGGGTTGTGTCTGTGGGCAAACCCCTGGTCACTTGTCCTGAGCACTCAGACCAGCCGATGCATTTGGAGTTTGAGGCTGGGGTTCCTCAGCTCCCCACAGCCTGTGAGCTGCCAGCAGAAGGACAGGGGTGAAGAGGTTTGCAGAATTGGGCTTGGTTTTTTTTTGCAAGAGGGAGATCCTGGGGCCAGGAAGAGGGGGCTGAGGACAGGGACCTGTTCTGCCTGCAGCACCAGGCACCACAGGGTGGAAGTTGGGTAACCCAGCTCTTGAGTGGGGTGGCTTTGGGATTAGCACTCATTTCCTCTGCTTCAGGCTGCTGATGAAACCACCAGTCCTCCCTAAAATTATTTTTAACCCTTAGGCTTCTGGAGGCATTGAGAGCAAATGGCTGTACCTTGCAGTGATTGGCTGTTTTCTGCCCCAAACAGTGCCAGGTCTCCTCACTGTGCTCCCTAACCCTGCCCTGCCCTAAGATGACCTCTTGGAGTGTCCTTGCTTCCTTCCCATCCTGGCTCCTTCTGCTCTTTTCCCTTCCCCTGTGGGATTCACAGGTGAATGTGTCCCATGGCTGCTTGGCATCCAGGCAGCCTGGTTTTAATTAACCCCCTGGAAGGTGTCTGCTCCTCCTGAGGAAAACATGTCTTTGGGGGATGCAGAGAGGGAGGGCAAGGCAGTGATGCTCACCCTGCCACTGACGTGGAGCAGAGTGGGTTTTCTCTTCAGTCAGGGATGTCCCAGCTGGAATTGGGGAATTTCCTGCCTAAGGAATTAATGCAACACTCCAGGCAGGTCCTGCTTGCAGTGTGGGAGCCTGAGCAGGGGCCAGATCTGTGCTCATATCCCTCCTCCATCTGAGGAGCACGTCCTGGATGAGCTCCCTGCACAGCCAGCTTGCCAAGGGTGCCTGGCACAGCCTGCCTGGCAGCCCTGCTGGCTTGGGGGGCTGTGTGCCTGCAGAGGTGATGACTCCCCTGTGCCTGAGCTCTGCATCTGCCTTGCCTCAAAAGGCTTCGAGGTGAAACTGCTGGCTCAGACCTTGTTTCCTTCCTATGGCTGGGTTAGGCTGGGCTGGATGGGCAGCTGGCTGCTCCCAGAGGAGGAGGAGGAGGTCCTGCCTGTGCCCTCACTGGAGCCAGAAGTCTCCAAGCTGGGGGAAGTTAATGGTTGCAGTTGGCACCCCAGCTCCTATTCAGTATTTTATGTATTTATATAATAGCAGAGATGTGCATTTCCCCCCCTCCCTCCCCAGGCTGCTGCTTCCACCTGTGATGAGGGGCTCCAGCCTGCACACAGCCTGGCATACACCTTTTTTTGTGTTTCTTTTTATCTTGCCTCAAACTGTAAAACCCCCGAGTGTGAGGATGTCTCCTGTGTCTTGCCAGTGTGTGGGTGTGATGGCTGTGTGGGCAGAGACCTCCCTGCAGATCCCAGTGCTGGGAGCTGTGCTGTGATAGAGACTGGGGGGCAGGAATGCAAGACAATGTACTGGAAATTCAGTATATTGTAGCTGCTTGAAGGCTTTAGGTCAATGATAGTCATTGATGTGTTGGGGGGCTTGGTGACTGTGGCCTCCTGTTAGGTAAGGGAGGTGGTTATATATTAATTTCATTCTTGTGCAAAGTGATGTGGAGTTTTTTGTATTTAACTTCTGCAGGTCCTAGCTAAATGCCTAATATGTTTTAATGGCTAATTCCTTGTCTCTTTTTTGTGTGTCTCAGCCTCCTTTTCTTCCAGATTTTGGAGAAGAGACCACTGAATGGTAAATTTAATCTTGCCTCTAAAAGGAGAAGCAAATTGTTCTTTCCATTCCTCTGCAAGCAGAAGGCTTTAACTCCAATTACTTCTGGCTCTGCCCTTGCTGCTTTGCGAGTAGAAGCTGCTTTGAGCTTTCCAGCTTTCTAAGATCTTTTCAAGACTTTTTGTCTTTCAGACTTTGTGTCTTTCAAAGTCAGCAACACTTTCTTTGTGCAAGGGTTTGAGCTTCACCAGCTCGAGAGGGAGCCTTGGCCACGCACCAGTGCAGACAGGAGGGAGCTGCCTCCTTCCTCATGCCTTTGGGTATCTCAATGGATCTCTCATTCCTCAGGGGCTCTTTGTATTACAGTATAATCTTCCTGGAGCCCTGGCCCTCTTGCCATTACAGGGCAGGGCTCAGGTTTGATAGTGGGGCAGGGATTTCTTTAGGAGATGGTCCTGGGTTTTGCAGGGGTTCCAACAGCCTGTGCATCCTTGTTGGCCCAGGGAGGGTTTCCCTGAGGGCTCCTCTCCATCAGATCACGCTGCTGGCTGCTGCTTTCTGTCCTTTATGTCCCCTTGGCCTTTGAGGTTGGTTTCTGGGAAGTCACAGCAGCATCTCCAGCTGCTTTGCTGCTGCCCTGTTCCTGCTTCCCCCTGGTGCTGCTCCTGCCTGGTTGTGCAATGTTTGTGAGTCGGTTTGCAGTTGGGTGTTGCACAAGAGATCGTTTGTGGGGCACTGTCTGATAGTAAAAGTGACTCTAATTCTAATAGTAACTTGAGTTGAAATGAAGGTTAATTAATTAAAGGAGAGGCCAGCCAGTCTGCACCCTGAGCAGGACCCTGCATTGTGCAGGTTTCTTTGGAGGTCAGGGATGAGTGTGTTGGGTTCTTAGCTCCTTGTTTTATGTTTAGCTGCATAAAATGAGAAAAAGGATGTTAGCTGGGAAAGCAAAAGTAATGCAGGTTAGAAAAGCTGAGCCACCACCATGGGCTGGGGGTGACAGGGACATCCTTGTCCCCTGCCTTCAGCCAGCCAGGGGGATGGTGTAGCACCCACAGGGACAGGACCTGCAGCTTCCTGGGATGGGAAATCCCAGTTTATAACTCTCAGCATGCAAAAGATGCCAAGGGGAGTGAGCTCTGTCCCTTCCTCCCATCAAAAGACTCCAAGAGGAGTGAGTGTTCTGTCCCTTCCTCCGCCTCCAAAGCAGGACGGGCTTGGAAAATACAACACTAAAAGCACCTTGAATGGTTCCTGTATCTTTTTGTCTCCTTTTTGTCTCAGCACTCTGTGTGCAGAGACAGATTCCTGAGTGAAGGGCACGGGGCTTTAAGCCAATCTGTGCCTGGGAGCCCTGATCCCATGGCTGGGGACCACTGTGGGAAACACGCCCAGAGCTGCCCCTTCCTCTGTGCCAGGGGCTGGTTGTGCCCACTCGGGGCTGGTGGGAGCTGGTGGGGACTGTGTGTTCTGCAGGGCTGTCCCTTTGCCCCCATCCTCCCCAAGGCCAGGCAGATCTTGGCACAACAGCCAAATCCCAGCAGGGGAAAGCAAAGTGTGCTGAGGAGGGAGAGCAGATGTGCCCTCAGCCTTTTGCAGCCTGCAGTGGAAATGGTTCTTTTGGCTGGAGGTGTCCTGAGGGCTTTTGCTGGGACACCTCTGTCCCTGTTCCCTGCAGAGCTGGTCCCACAGCACACAGGGCTTGTCGTGGGGACTGGGACATCTCTCTGGCCATGATTTGGGGCAGCCCCCCCCTCCAGTGGGGATTGGAAAGCAGGAGTTTGGGGGAGTCCCGTGAAACTAAAGAGCTCAGGTTGGACTTTGCTAAAAGAGCACAATGAGGCAGAGCCCCAAAACCCCTGGATGAGGGATGAGTTGTACCTGTTGCAGCATCTACCATGGGTTTTACTTGGGAAAAGGCCACCCTGAGCTCTCCAAAATCGGGGGAGTGAAGCACAAATCTCTGGGTGAACAGGACTCAAACCTGTTCAAACAGCCCATCCTTGCTGGTCCCTTCTCTGGAAGTTCTTGCTGATCATGGACAGCACCAGCACAGCCTTGGTCCATTCGGGCATTCCTTCATTTATTTTAATTTCTACCATCTGTTTGGATACAGTTCTCCTTACTCCAGGATTGGAAGAAGAAGGGATTTGGGTGAAATCTTGCTCCCAATGGCTCTGTGGGCTTCCTGGGCCAAGGCAGAAAGTGTGAAGCAGTTTGGGATGTGAGTGTGAATGACCTACTCCCTGGTGGTGACCACAGCCAAAAGCAGCAAGGAGAGAACTTTGACTTTAATCAGCCCTTTTTTTTTATTGTGGGCAGGATTTTTTTTTTTAAGAAAGAGGATATTTTCCTGTTTGGTTGTAAAAAGTTGCTTCTGCTTGGTGTCATCAGATACTTCCTTTTCTGAGGAAGGAGCCTGGTGGATCTGGGGGTGTTTATTTAGGCAGCTGTTTGGCTGAGTGATTAATTTGGTATGTTCTGATTCTGGTGGGAAATGGTGAATTTGGGGTTTACATGATTGATTGATTCTTTTGTATTTCTGCCTCAAGTTACATGAAGATGAAAACGAGTTTAAAAAGCAGCAAACTAGTATTGGAATGTTATTTGATGAGTTAATTAAATAGGCTGGGCGTGTGAGGCAGACAAAGTAAATGTGTCAAACAGATTTTACATTTAAAACTAATTGATTCATTAACTGGAGTATTAATTGTACATAATGAATTACACTGGTCACCATAATTAGAGCTCTTGGTCTCTCATGTTGCAGTTTTACTTGCAGATTGGAGAACATGCATTTCTTCTTTGTGCTCCTGATTTGTTCATTGACTTGCTGAAATGAGGTGTTAAACTGGAGTAAGTGAATTCCAATCAGAGCATGATAGAATGTTAAGGACTTGGAACAGATCATGGACTCATTTCTCTTGGAAAAGACCCTTAAGATCTTGGAGTCCAACCTTTGAATTAACTGAAATTAAGGTTTTTGTTGTCCTTAGGAGAGAACCAGACTCTCAAAAGCTGTGTTTGTGCTTCAATCATTTCTGGTTGTACTTCCTTTAAAATCTTTGGCAGTCGATGTGTCCTTTTTTCCTGGGCTAACAGGAGCTGTTGAATATTAAAGCATGACCAGAAGTTGGCATCACCTTAAATTGCTTGTTTGAAATGGGTGATGTTCTAAGGTAAATGTATTTAATGTTTAAAGCCATTTGGAATAGCACTATTAATTGAATTTTAATGTCATTCAATTGAATCCTTGTGCAGCCCATTCATTAATTCTTCCTTAGCAAGTCTGGGCTCTTACTGGTCACTTTGATGAGCCAAAACCCTTTACCATTGGGTGTCTCTGAAGAGAAATCTGGGAGGGTCCCACTCTGTAGCTGCCATGCCTTGCATCCCTCCAGTTTGCAGGCACATGCCAAGGTGGGACCTCAAAGGAACATCCAACTTCTCTGGTGCCAGACAGGGCAATTACTATGAAAAATTACTAGGAAAACCTTCAAGGCAGATTTTACTTTCTAAGCTTCTTCCCTCTGAGCCAAGTCCCAAATACCAGATCCCAGCCCTGCCCTCCCTGATGGTTCAAAATCTTACGCTGGCAAATAAAAACACTCAAGTATGGGATAAAAAATGGGAAAGACTTATTTTCTTCCTTTAATTCCCAAGAGCTCCTGACTTTCCTCTGGTGACACCTTCCTGGGAGACAGGGGCAGGGTTGCCAGTTCCTGGGGTGGAGTTTATAGCACTGACTGAGTCTCAGCATGGGGAGATGGGAGGCTTTGGAGCCACCCTGCAGAAAGTGGAGATAATTTGCCCAGGCTGATGGTCTCATCCATTATCTTCTCCATCAGCATCCCATTCTTCTGTGGGTGTTTTAAGAGGAAATTCTCATCTCAGCAATTCCTTCCTCGAGCCACCTGGCAGCCTCTCTTAGAGCAGCTAAAATGGGTAATGATTGTGTGCCATTCCCAGCCTGGCAGGGTCTGTAATGGGATCATGGAGTGCCCTCACCATCCTGAGGGTGAGGCTGTGCTTTTCAGCCTCTCTTCAGATGACAAATGTGGCTCTTAACCACGTACCTGAGTGCCCTTAAAATCTTGAGTATGACCAGCAAATGCAAACAGGCTCCTTTCACGTTTTTGTGGTGGGGCTGCTGGGATTTCAGATTGACAGAGGGTAAATTTAGGTTGGATATGTGGAATAAATTCTTCCCTTGTGGAGTTGATGAGGCCCTGGCACAGGTTGGGCAGAGAAGCTG
This sequence comes from Campylorhamphus procurvoides, assembly GCA_013396655.1. Classification (NCBI taxonomy): domain Eukaryota; kingdom Metazoa; phylum Chordata; class Aves; order Passeriformes; family Dendrocolaptidae; genus Campylorhamphus; species Campylorhamphus procurvoides. The sequence goes on along the minus strand of WBMV01003891.1, from coordinate 85,599 downwards.
TGACTGCCCCATCCCTGGAAGTGTCCAAGGCCAGGTTGGATTAACCTGGTCTAGTGGAAGGGGGGTTGGAATGAAAAGGGCTTTAAGGTCCCTTCCAACCCAAAGAGTCTTTGCACAGATTTGTGCACTTGGCTTAAGCAGGGCAAAAGGGTTTCTCAGCTGTGTGTGCTCAACATCTGCTCTGTGACATCTCCTTTTTGAGTATAAAACCCACTCTTTTCCATGGGAGAACACCAGGAGAGGCATTTCACCCCTCCTGCCCTTCCTGCTTTAAAACAAGGGTGTCAGCAGCTCGGAGGGCTGGTGGGACTGCAGGTTGTCCTGAGTTTCAGGATGTGTGCATCTCTGTAAAGCCCCTGGGTGCGTGGTAAGCAACATGGGCACAGCAGGTTCCTGCTCCCTCAGGGGCACCAGCAGCTGTAACTGTGCCCTGAGCTGGCTTTCCAGAACAGGGCACTGCTCAGTAAGGGGAAAGGCTGAACTAAAAACCCCAAAGAAACAGCATCAATGCTTTTCCTGAGCTCCTGCATGCTCTCCATGCACAGCTTGGGGCTGGTGGGTCTTCTCTTTGTTTCCCTTCCCACCCTGTTGCTGCCCAGAGGGGGAGGGTGGAGAATTTGGCACGGGGCAGGTGACAGGGTCAGCCTGTCTGCACCAGTGTAAGTTTTGGCTCCGACAAACTTCTCCATCTTTTTTTCAAACAGATGTAAAGCAGTTCTCTGATGAGATTAACTCCCTGAAACAGGGTATGGAATCTCTGCTTGGGGTGCTTTCATCTCTTGCCCATCAGCTGCTATTCTCCACCAACACAAACAAAATAAATAAGCTAAGCTTGTCTCCTGCAAGCTATTAAAAAAAAAAACCTTTCAGTGTTGCTGCATCGTATAAATCAGTTGTGTTTCCATCTAGGAGTTGTGTTTGCTTAGATGCCCTCCTTTTGGAGGAGACAGTGCCAGAGCAAAACTGCAGAAGGCTGAAATAATCCCCAAGGCAGGAATACAGGGCCATTGCTGCAGGCTCAGATCAGTTCACAGTGGTGACTGCAGAAGGGTGAGGGTGACATCGTGGTGGGCAAAGTCCTAGTGGGACCCAACGCTGGCCAAGCTCCATCTCCAGATGTTCCATCTCTGCCTGAGCCATCCATGAGCCACAGGGCTGTCCAGCCCTGGCACAGCTGCCCAGGGCAGTGGTGGAGTCACCATCCCTGGAGGGATGTAAAAGCTGTGTGGATGAGGCACCTGGGGACATGGATGGCCTTGGCAGCTTAGCAGTTGGACTGGATGATCTCAGAGGGCTTTCCCAACCTAAATGATTCCATGATGCTGTAATGGGGGAAAGCAACTGTTCTATTCCCTCTGTGAAGGGAATGGAGGGGAGAAATGTTGGCAAAGGGGAAGGGGAACATCTGTTGGAGCAGGGAAATCCCAAGAGTGGGACTGAAATCTGCAGAAGTGGCAGAGCCACGAGCAGGGCTCCCAGCAGCTGCTCCTTATCTCCTCCTGAGCAGGCAAGATAAGGCAAAAAGGGAAAAGATAACACATACTGAGTCTGCTTGTCAGTCTGCTGGCTCTCAGAAGTTGGTTTTTCCAACCTATTTGCTTGTCAGTGGTGATTTTGGACGAGCCTGTGGGATCTTCAGGGAGAAAGGAGTATTTTTTCTTCTTGTTTAATGCCTTGCAAAAGGAATCTTTCTTTCAGGCATGAATTTGTGGCATTTCTTGGCAGGGGGGAATAAGGTCCCAAGGCTCATGTGGTGTTACCCTGTGCTAAATGCCACCCCAGCCCTCTGGTGTGTGTGAGGCTGGAGGTGTCTGGCTCACCACACACCAGTTGCTTCTCCACTTTGAAAGCAGCTCAATGAGTGCATTAGTCATGTCTCAGTGCTGCCTTGATACTGAAATCAGCTGTTCATGGCCATTTGGGGAGTTTCAGCCCAGGGTTGTGGGTGTCTCGGTGGGACCGGAGCAGGGAAGGGAAGGATCCACCTATGAGGCTGCACAATGAGCTCATCTTGGCTTTTCTCTCACTCAGCTCATCATCTCTCATCAGGTTTCAGTGATTATTCAGCCCTGTGGTTATATCTGGGAAACAGTATCAAGAAGTTGGTCCTGTGTCCTGAAAGCTTCTGGGGTTCTTCTTTCTTTGCTCTTGACTTTGGGAGAAACTGGTGGTCAAAAATATTAGTTTTGGCTATTTTGAGGTTGGGGAATGAATGCTCTGGGCTTGCAGTGCCAGAACTGTGGTGGGAACTTCAAGCCAAAGACTCTGTTCTAGCACCTGTGGGAATATTCTTTGGCCATAGCATTTTGTGGGGTCTGGTTTAGTTTTCCCAGGAAGGCTCAGCCACCCGTGGGCTGCAGCAGCAGAGGGATTAGCAGGGTCCCCTGTTAGCTCTGGCATTTCAGGCCTCTCTTTCCTGGGGTGGTGTCACATTGTCAGGGAAGAGGCAAAGAGCCCAAGGCATGGAGGGAGAGGCTTTTCTTGGTGGGTGCTTTGCTGGTGTTCCCCTTCTAGAGCTGCCCCTGCCTCCTCCCTGGGACTGAGGGGTTGTCCTGTGGTCCTCATCTCAGAGCCCAGCAGTGAAGGCTGGGCAGAAGCCACGGGTGGAAGGGAACTCCAGCAGGGCTGGGAGCTGTGAGAAGCCAAAGCCTGCTCTGAAATGTGCCCTGCAGGGGCTGTGGTGTGACTCAGCAGTGGGAGCAGCAGGTTTTCTGTAGAGCCATCTCCTGCAAAGTGAGTTTCAGGCTGGTTATTGTCACCCACAGGTGGCAGCTAATGGTGTGCCCAGGGCATGGCAGTGCCATTGATCCATCATGTGCCCAGTTCCCTTCACAGAAGCTCCCTGGGCAAAGGGGTGGTTTGTGTCTCAGCCACTGGGACCTCACTGCAGCATCTCTGCTGGGAAACAGGTATCCACAGGAGCAGCTTAATGGCCCTGACTGTCAGACAAAGCAGAAAAATTCTCATTTTTAGCTGGGGACTTTGACAGCTTTTATTGCTGACCAAGATGCACTGCTGCCCATAGAGCAGGAGGACTGCTCTTGGTCCTGCCTAGCATGGGGGTGTTGTGGGTTTTGGGGTGCAGAGGGCACTTCTTCTCCCTCATGGATACTCAGAGCCCACAGATGTGACAGGAGGAGTGGGGCACAGCAGAAAGGCTGGTTCTTGCCAGTGAAAGCTGGGGTGAATTTCTCTTCTTGGCCAAGCACAGGGGCTCTCAGGCCACGTGTGGGTTAATCTGTGACATCCCAGGCAGCCCCTGGGGCTCAGGAGCAGGGCCAGCAGCCACCACCCTGAGGCCTTTCTGCAGCAATGAGTGGTGAAATGAAGAGGAGGATCTTAATAACACTTACTGGAATTATTTGCTGGCGAGTCAGTGCTGGCTCTCACAGGGCAGAGCGCTGCTCAGACCAGCCCAGCCTGCAATTTTCCCTGTGTCTCCTGGGATCTCATCAAGGATCTCTCTGCCTGATTTTGTGCAGAATGCTCTTCCACTGCTCACTGGAGCTGCATCTCACTCTGGTGAGCTGATGGTCATGGTGTGTCCTGGCTCTCCTGTGCTGCTCTGAAGGGCTGGGGTGGAGAGGGCTGTGCAGGAAAGGAGGTTTGCTTAACAAAAAACCTGTGCTGAGTGTTTGGCTAATCCAACCCCCTTGGCTTCAGTGGGATTTAAACATGTGCTTGTAGTTAATCAGGTATTTAAGTGGTTTTCTGACTTGGCAAGCATGAGAGAAGGTATCCCAGAGGAGAAGGAGGAGAGCAGAACTGTGGCCTCCCAGCTAAAGGTGTTTGGAAATGTGGACATTGGAGGCAGAGGAGGCAGTGTGAGTTTGGGGCTGTGGGTTTAGCTTTCTGTGACTCAGTTTCTCTTTTTGTTCAGGGGAAGACTCTCTGCATACCCCACATGGGCTGTGAGGCATCAAAAATGACAAATGGTTGAGTGAGATGGGCATGAACTGGTCTGGTTGTGTGTCAGTAAATGGATCTGAGCTGGCAGTGGAGGACAGAGGAGAGGTCCTACCAGCAGCTGCTGAGCCCAGGGACTGGCACCTCCTGCAGAGGAGGGTCTGCCAGGCAGATCTCAGATCACCAGGCTCTGCCAGGGTGAGACCAGAGGGGCTTGAGGAGGCGTTTGAAGGGAGATCATCTCCCCTCACACACGGAGAGGCTGCTGAGCATGAGGAATTCAACAGCTGCCTGGTAGGGCTGCCCAGGAGAGGGTAAAGCAGTGCCTGGCTTGGGACTGCCCAGGAGGGTAAGGAATATTTTCCCTTCCCTCCCTGCTTTCACCCCAGGGACACAGAGCAGTGGGGTATCAGGATTGACTCAATAAGCTCACACAGGGCTGGGGGCCAAGCTTTTCAAAACATGGGTGGAGCTGCTCTGCATCCTCAGCCACTTTGCTGGGGTACCTGGTCCCTTGGACTCCACCAGAGCCTCCTCCAGCCTGCTGTGGGGAAGCTGAAGGAAAGAGGAGTGAAGTTCCTTGTGCCCTCTGTGTGAAATAGCACCCTCCCAGATTTCTCCCTGCTGCAATCACTTTGTGCACACTTTATTTGATTTTCTTGCTTGGCATTTGTGCTGTGGCTGCTCTGCCTGGTGCTGGTTGCATCCCCCAGCAGGAGAACAAGCCCCACCGAGCTCATCTGGTGGCCTGGGCTGGTCTGGAATTTGCCTCCACATAAACACACAGCATTTCAGTGACTGTGATTGTTATGCAAAGCATAAATTATTTAAGCATACAAGTTTGTTATGTATTGATTTGTCATTGCTTTGAATCCCGTTACATGAATCTGCTTTATTAATGGACTTTGTCCATGCTTGAGATTAACTGTGATGCTGGATTTGCAAATGAAAGAATTGAAATTCATGTAGTCCATATTAATTGCTTGGGTGATGCTGGCCTCCTTGGCATGCTCTTGGAAGCTGTGGAACCCTCTATTTTTATTCTGTTCCTGTTGCCTTGTCTTAAGTAAGAACATAAGTTTGGTGCTGTGGGATTTGGTTTGTTTTCTCCTTTGCTGGAAGCCCCTTTTAATTGTTGGGAAGGCACCAAGTGTAGAAAGAAGCTTCATGCTCAGCGTGGAACAGGCTGTTGTTACTCAGAATAAATCTTAATGCAGGAAAAGGTCAGGGAGGTTTTATTTCAACATTGAGTTCAACTCTATTTTCTCATCTTTCGCATTGAGCTAAAATCCATCTGTGTCTTGTTTCCCCTGTGCAAAATCTCTAATAGGTGTCTTCCTGCAGTGATACACAGCCAGATCCTTGTGCAAGGCAGCCATAAAGAGGCACTCAGCTCTCCTTGCTGGTAGAAAAACCAGGGATATACCTGGATTTCAGATGTCCATGTGTCTGCAAAGCAAGAATGAGGATGCTGTGGATAAGGCAATCAGACACTTTTAGGTCTGGCCTAGTGGAGATGCCAGTGCAGCTCATTTTGGGGGAGGGGGGGGGAAGAGAGGAAGCCAGGAGTGTGGGTTTGGGAGGATTGAGGTGGGGAGTGATGCCTTGGGGCAGTGGCAAGACCAGCATGGGGTGCTTGGGAAGGGGCAGCAATGCCATATGTATTGTGGGACGTGCACATGGTCCTGTTCTCCTCCTTGGGAGCCTGTGCTGAGGACAGGGGTGCTCAGGCTAAGGCAGGAGAGCAGCACATCCTGCCTACCAGGGCATGGGTTTGGCTGTGGGCAAACATTTTGCCCTCTGATTGAGCCCTGTTTGGTGTCTGGCTCTTCCCTCAGTGCTGTCTATCCAAACCCATTTCTGTCCCTGTGCTCCCCCCAGCCAGACTCCTGCAGTGGTATAAATGGCACAAAAGAAAAAAGGGTTGGTGAGATTGTATTGGAATCAGCTGCAATTTGCTCATTTAAATTATCTTTTTGTAGCATTCCCATTATTCCACAGCAGCCAGTTTAAAGAGTGAATTGAATATTTGTGTCTCTTAAAGAGGTCTTAAATTACTTCCCTTGAAGAACCAGCTCCAGAAAAGAGCTGTGATGAGGAATCATTGCCACTTATTTTTACCAACTCCTGTATCAGTGATATCTGAGGTTTTATTCTAACACCTATCCACTTTGAAAGATCCCAGAGCAGTTGTCAAAGCATTCCTATAGTCTTCCCCCACCAAAATTCAGTGCCTTTGAAGTCGAGCTTAGCATTCATTGAGTGATAACAATACATCCCCCCATAGCTAATGCAATAATAATCAAGGCAGGGCTTGGAAGTGGAACCAGGGTTTAGGTAGCAGAGTTATTGGATTGCAGGCTCTTATTGTGTGTGCAGGAACGGATTGATTTCTTTTGGGTGCTGGCAGGGGGTCCAGGAGGCTTCCTGGTTATACGGTAACATCATTATCGACACCGCAGGTTCTGCGTGACGTGCCTGGGAATTTCAGGGCTCTGGGATGGTGTGGGAGTGTTTTCCAGTGGCTCACATGGCTGGCTGCATCCTTCCTCACTGCTGGGCAGAGCTGGGCATGGAAACCAAAACCCCCTCTCAGATAGGGGTGGGTGATTCCCAGCTCGGTGTTCTTGGCAGCACTGCTGACACAGACCTGATTGATCCCCCAAAAAGATCAAGTTTCTTTTTCCATCATTGGAGTGCAGCGGTTCTGCTGGCTGAGGAGAGCAAGGGATGCCATCAGAAAGCACCTTTTTGAGTGGGTAGAAAAGCCAGTGTGATGTTTCAGCTGTGATTTGCAATTCCTTCTGTACCTGGCTGTACTGGGACCGCCTGCTCCTGGGAACAGCTGATTAGGCTGTGCTCAGAGAGGGCTTTGCACCCAAGGGCAGGATTGCCCTGTTGTACATCAGGAGAGCCACCCTGACCTTCTCATCTCATGGTGACAGCTGCTGGAAATAGAAGATAGGGCTCCAGTGGGCCAAGACAATCAATCCTGCTGCTCTGCTAACCTGAGCCTGGTTCAAGGGAATTAATGCCAGAGCCTGGCAGCTCGTGCCATGTTGTGTTAATCTGTGAAGTGAGGGCAGTTTGGAGAAGCTGGCTGGGTTAGAGCAGGGAGGAGGGAGACGTGAGGACTCCCAGTGTCTCATTTTCTCTGTCAGAAAAGAGTGTGGATCCCCAGCACAGGGCCAGGTCAGCATGGCTTTCCTGAAAGTTCCCCTTTATTGTCCATCACATCAGCCAAACCTCAGCTCTGGGAGTATCCAGCTTCTCTCAGTGCCCTCCTTGGGGTGCCAGCCCCCCAACCCTGCCAGCAGCTGGGCACCAGCATCTGTCCTGTCCAGCACCTGCTGCCAGGCAGGGGGCACCAAAGCCAAGTCCTGCTCCCTCCCGTGCTGGGGTCTCTTCCTTCCTCTGACACCAATTCCCCCAAACTTACAGGACCTTAATTAGCTTTGAGACTTTTGCCCCTTTGCCACAGTTAACAAGACTGGCTGACCCACAGAGTTACCTGGGGGGGCACAGAGAGGTGGGAGTTGCTTTTTGATTCTTTGCTAAGGCTGGGCCATCTGAGTCAAGGTTTTTGGACTCTTTTTGTAGCATATCCCTTAGCAGAGATGTTTGCAGGGGTGTGTAAATCCAGGTGTTTGGGTCATGAAATGTGAAAAGGGGATAAGGAGCAGATTGCACCAAATGCTGTAGACTCGGTGTTGTTCCAACAAGTCTCATCAATTGTAGCGTGTGAAGGGAGAGGGAGACTCATCTGTAATTCCAAGCAGGGAAGGTGTGTGATTACAAATGCTGCTCTTGTATTGGAATTGTTCACTTGCAGCATTCCCAGACACCGGGGCAGTGTCTGACAGGCAGTGGAAATTATGAAGACGAGTGATTCCTCCCCATCTGACAGTGTCATCTTCTGCTTGGGCACCTCTTCCCCTTTCCTGCAAGTTCTGCTTTTCTTTTTTGGTCCTCTAAATACTTATTATAAAGATGTGTGTGTTTTTCTTGCATGTGAACACAAAAGATACAATATCTACATGCACAAATAAGTCTTCAATGGCCATAAGGCATTTCCTGTCACCTTTCAAGGACAAGAGTTGTTTGAGTTCCCATTTACCTCCAACAAAACCATGGGGGCCTGAAGCAAGTCTTTAAAATGTGACTGGTATTGATGGGTGATCAGCTGCAAAACAGATGGGGCTGTTCTTTGGCTGGAAGAGTGGCTGTGAAACCAGGCAGAGCTCTGTGCTCACTGTGCTGGAAAACAAAGGTGACAACAGTACGAGTGGGATTGTCCTGCTCCAGTTGCCTAAACATTAAATGTCTAGGATAAGCTAATTAGAGGGGCTTTTCTTGGCAGGTGACTGAGAGAGGCAACCACATCCAGAGACTGACTCAGCCCAGCTGTCATAGAATAGGATGAATCACCATCTTCATAGGAATTGACAGTAGACTGAGCTGAGGTGACAGGTCTGGATCCTTCCCTGACAGGAGATGATATGCATCCAGTGCTTGAAGTCCATTTTCCAGCACGGATCTCAGAGCCTTTTGCAAGGGAAAGATAAGAAAAAAAAAGGCAGGGAGCAAAGGTGCAGTTGGTGGCACAGAGCAGTCAAGACAGGCACTGGTGCAGAGCCTTTGGCACTGTCCCATGCTGGGGCAGGAGGTCCCTCTGCAGCCCTCAGAGGGGCTGCTCACAGAGCAAAAGGGATGATTAATGGAAGTTCTGCCTCTGACCTGTGGTTTGGATACTTCAGTCAGCACGTGGGTCGCTCCAGCAAGGTGTTTCAGCACACATGAGGATGGAGGTGGCAGATGTTTGATTAAATTTGACATATTTCCCTTTAATGCTTCACTGCAGAGTTGTTACTGGGAGGTCCAGCAGCAAGAGCAGAGTTAACAGGGTGGGTGTCTCGCAGGGTTGATGCATTAACCTTTTCCTTTGGATTTTAGCCAGGTGGGGTGGGGGGCTCTGGGTGGAGCTGCTGACAGGAGGTGAGGAGGCCACGAGATGTGCTTTGCTCAGCTTCCCCCACAGCTCACCCTTAGACCTGCAGCTTTTTCTGCCCCAGGTTTCCTTTGCAGGAGGAAACCTTGGGGGATTGCTCTCCTTGGGAAGGTTTTGGTGCTGAGGCTGCTGGGAGGTGGGGTTGTCACCCATCCATCTGGGAGCAGGAGGAAGAAGTGACAAGTGCCACCAGAAGCCATCTGGTGCAGGCTCTGTGTGGCCAGCAGGATCCTGGCTTGGGGCTGGAGCCCCAGCTGGAGCACCAGCCCCAGATTGATCACTGGGTTGGATGGGGAACCAGGATGTGGGCAGCTCCTGCTGCTTTGGAAGGGATAAGTGAATAATACTTTGTGAACTTAAACAGTTGCATTAAAGGCAGTGATGAATCTAAATTGTTTGAATTGTTCAAAGCGAGTCTTGGAGTCACCTTACCCAAACAGCATTTCCAAGCCCTTTCTGTACTGGGATCCCACTGGCTCTGTAAATCAAGATGGGATGGGGAGCTGAGGCTCTGCTTATTAAATATCCACAGGCACTTTGCTGAAGAATTCTTTTAACTGTGCTCTGGCCAAACTCCAGTTGGAGTAATTACCTTTGCCTCGCAGGATAAAATAAAAGCAGTGCATTTGTCTGCAAATCTCTTATTCTCAGTTGTTTATTATCTGGGTGGTGGCATCATATCTCTGCCCATTAATCCATTTCTCTGAGTTTCTGTAATTCCAGGCTCCTGGAGGGGGTTCAAGCTGCCACCATTTATTATTTGAGTCAGTCTGCCAGGGAAATGTTTGCTTCTTCCCTAAAGCATTAACTCTCTTCTCTAGTTGCATCCTCACTCAAGGCTTGAATGAGCAATCGTCGGTTCCAAACCGATATTAGCTCTGTTAAATAGAAAATATTCCACATGTTTAGACTCTGTTTTTACACCACTCTGGTGGGTTAGACACAGAAGTTTGCAGGAGCAGTTGCAGGTTTGTCTGGAGGCTCCCTGGGTGCCTTCTGTGCTGCCCCATCCAGATGTGCTGGTCCCACCACAGCTGCCCAGTTGCAGCTGAGCCACACGTGGCTGGTAAATGCTGCCTGCCCTCTTTAAAGGTGCAGAGCTGGGTATCTTTGTGTTGCTGAGGTCTGTTTTTTTTCCTGCAAAACGTGTTGGAATGTCATTACCCTTCAGGTGCTTTACTCTTCTCTCAGCCCATCAAATTGTCTTATAAAGCTGTTTGGGGAAGGGAAGGAGGTGGATGGACAATGTGACTATTTCAGCCTTGTTTCCTTAGGATACCCAGTGAAGAGTTAAGCTGTTTATGGCATGTGTTAAACACCTTATTGCAGTGGATAGAGCTGTGGTTTCTAGGGGATGTACACAGATGGCAGGAGCTGTGGGGCTGCAGTAAATGCACCAATTCCACATTGCTTGCTCTTGTCTCATGGGAAAGTGAAGCTACACCAAGAGCTGTGAAGCAAATGCTGGAGGGTTCATCACGTGCAGAGTGGGTGGAGGCTGATCCTACACCCTGTGCCCAGCCATGGCTGATTGTAACAGGTACACCCAGAAATACCAAGGTTTACAGTGACTTCCTAACCTCAGGAATCAACCAGACATGGGAGGATCTGCAAAGGAGTCAAACATCCTAAAGATCAAAGGCAATCTCCTTGCTTGTTTTCAAGGGGGGACATCACAAGGCAAGGGGACTGAGCAGCTGGATGTGCCCTCCATCCAGAAAAACAGCCCCGTAGCCTTTGAGCAGCCCACGCTGTGCTCGAGGTTGAGTCACATCTCACATGGCTGTCTCAGAGCTGACCTTCTTCACCACCCTGCTGATGCCACCTCATGAAATCAGCCTTCCCAGGGAAGCTGCTGCAGATGATTGATGGCACACAATATTAATCCTCCTCTTCCTTCGTGCCCGACCCTTGTTTACAATACCAACCTCTCCCCTTGGAAATTCATGATGCTGCCCTGGCTGTTGGTGGAGATAAGAAGAATTTGGCAGAGGTGCTGGCCAGAAGAGCAGCTCTTGGGGTATTTATGTATGAGCAGTGCTGATGGCAGCAGCTCGGGGTGGTGTTTTGCACAGTAACCTTGTTTGGGCAGCTGGTAACTGCATTTGCTCCATGTTAGTGAAAGCAGCAACAGCATAAGCTGCCTTCTCATATGACTTCTCACATGGACCTGCTGGATTTGCCTCTAATTACAATTCAATTTGCAGTGATAAATAGTTTAATAAGCGAAAATGGGCTTGGCTTCCGTCGATGATGGCTCTGTGTGGCTTAGGGGAGTTTTACACGGTGCTGTATCTCATGGAAACACAACTTGGAGCTTCCAAATCTGGTTGCTCGACTGGTAGCTGTTGTGCTGCTGTTTTTGACAGGCAGCAGGAGAGGAATAACAAGTTGTTTTACCTGGCACTGAGGAGAGATGAGCTGGGGGTGCAGCTCCCAGAGGTCTTGCTTGCAGTGCTTGGGTAGTGTTGACGTGCAGAGCCAGTGCTGGGCTCTGAGTTTGGGGCTGGTTTTTGGCTTGAGGGGCTGTTTTTGTGGTTGGTGCTCACAAAAGGGGCCCAAATTGAGCACAGCATCAGTTCTGCAGAGCAACAGGACTGGTGGTGCCTGGGATTCTCACTTGGCTTGGTCTTTTTCAAAAATAATTGGATTCTCTTCTGCCTTTCATGGCTGTGGCTGGGAAGTTTCTTTTGCTGGCTGCTGAAGGGAGCCCTTACATTTTTCTGCTGGATTTCTTTGATATAAATCTCTAATTCACAGGGTGGGTTGTTGGGGGGGTGTTTTGTGTCTTTTTTAGAATCTAATAGCTTTACATTGCTATATTTGCAGAGACTCCTCCTGTGGAGGCTGAACTCAACTAGTCGGTGGCAGGAACTTTTCCTTGCAGTGGATAAACCTTCCCCAAGGACAGACCAGTGTTTTGGCTTCCTCTCAGCCTCCTAAAGCTGGAAAGAAATCAGATAAATTGCAGGGAGGTCATGGGTGGCTGTCAGTTTGAAGACATCCCCTGTCACTACCTGGAGAGAATTCCCCTTGTCCTGTTCCATGTGCAGAAACCATCTCAGCACAGTGCAGGGTTTGGGTGCACACCCCTCCAACCTGTACTGAGAAAGCCATACGCCTGCCTGGCTCATAAATGGCATCATTTTAAACCCTTGCACCCTTCCTATTTCAAAGTTGCACTTGGTATGCAGGTAAAATCCCCCAGGATTGGGCTGAAAAAGCCCAAGTGACTGGAGCCAGATGCTGGGCGTTTTCTCCAAAGCTGGAGATTTGTGATTTGCTGCTGACAGCATGAACTGGTGTTAAGTTATTAAATTGCAGATGAGCTCATCATTTTGGCCTCAAACAAGTTTCAGCCTTGAGTGGCTCTAAAATATTACATGTGATGGAAAAGAGACAATGCTGGTGTGGCAGAGAGATTTAGGGAGCAGCTGAGAAAGACATCTGTGCATAAAAAATGTGTATCAGGAGGGAATACCTCATGTGAAAAATGTAAGTTCTCCCAGGAGAGAGGAGGAGAAATTCTCTGATTTATTAGCTCTGCATTTTAATTTTAGCTTAAGAGAAAATTGTCAAGAGTTTTGAGATGCTTAAAGAGAAGTGGCAGGATGCTAAGCCTGGTTTGATGCTGAAAGGTGCAGGATCACCCCTGTTGAGTCCCCAGACAGGCTCCTTTGGTGATGTGTGATGTTTGCCAGTCATGCCATATGACCATGGCCCAAAACCAGCTCTTAGCTGATGTTTTCTTAATCCCAGTGTTGAGCTCTAGCAGACTGGGAAGGTGATACCCACACTGCTGTTTGGTGTTTGTCTTCCTCAAGGAGAGGGAATTTCCTTTGGGCATCTGCCTGCCCTACATTTTATCTGCACAACTTCTATTTGCCCTTTTATTCCTCTTGCAAAGGAAGCTCCAGCTCTGCACACTCACCTGTGGATCCACCCAGTGCCGGGAGCAGGAGGGACAAAGATGATCTTGAACAATGGAGTTGGTAGTTTTTCCAGCTTAACCAAACCCAACCACGCTGGAACAGCCTTGGTGGGCTGGCCTGGCTGCCCCAGTGAGCACAGCACACACCCTCAGCTGAGCTCTGCATCTCCACACTGACATTAGGTCATGTTTTTGGAGTGCCAACTTGGCAGACGCCGTGGCACAGACCATAAATCAGTTTGGCCACTTTATTTTTCCATCTGGGTGTGTTTGTGCTCAGTGGGCAGGTCGGCTGGTCGGGTTTTGTGGCTGGTTGGATTTGTTGTTTTGAGGCTTTTTTTTGGTGCTCCTGGCAAGACAGAACAGCCTTACACGTGTGGTTTTTAACTGCCTCTGCTCTCTTTACTAAATGACATGTTTGCAGTCAAAGGGTTGGCAAAGCTGGTGTTAACTCAGTGCTGTGGGGGTGATCCTAAAAATACTAAGGAAACCAGTGTGATAAAGACTTGCCACCTCATTTGTGGCCATGAGCTGTAATTGCAAGTAATGTGAGATCCCTCTGGCTGCCACAGCCACTGTCTGAAGGCACAAGAGATTTTTTTAAAGTGAAGATGATAGTTTTCAGCCTGTCCCATGTCACAGAGCATCAACACCTATAGCTGATGTGCCTTCCTGCATGGTTTGTTGGGGCTGGAGCATCTCTGAGCTCAGCACAGACACTAATTTATTGCAGGGGGCCAAGGGGTTATTGGTTTCTATTTGCCAGATGCCACCATGGGAAGTAAAAAGAGTACTATATATATATATATCTGTATATTATATACATCTGAAGTAAAAGGATTGCACTATATATAACCCTTCCCCTCCCCATCCCTATGCACTAATGTATTTCATATAATGATGAGTTCTCTGCCAAAATTCCTCAAATTATTATGTCTAAGAATTGCAAATCATAGAAAATAGTCTTGGAAGGAACCTGCAGAAGTCTGATCCATCCCTAGGGCAGGATCAGCTCGATCTGAACTGCTCCTGACACAACCCTGTCCAGTTTCCAAGGGCAGAGCTTCCATCCCTTCCCTCCTCAGTCTAGTCCAGCACTTTGTTCTTCCCCCTTTCCAATTTATCCCCCTGTTTCCATTGCTGCACTTTCAGGCTCATTCTTTCCTCCTTGTGCACAGCAGACCCAGAGCACAGCTCTGCTCTATTTATTCTCCAGCTGGAGTTTCATGTTGATGGAGCTGTCATGTTCTCTGGAGTGGTCTTTGGTTTTGCTTTGCTATTAGCTCAGTGGATTTATGGCTTGTTTGGATTTATTATTTATTTATGGCTTGTATGGAGTTGTTATTGGCATGAGGATGTTCATCCTGCACCCCTAATGCCTCTTTGCAGAGCAAATACAGGGCAGGAGTGCAGCTTTCCCCACAGTGACATGCTCATGTGTCCCTTCCTTGTGGTGGGGATCACGTTCTTCTTGGCTTCTCCACAGGCACCACCACTGTGGGCTGATTTTCATCTCCATGCTATTGCTGGCTTTTGTAGCTCATCTAATATTGCTCCTTTTTCCTGTTTCCTGCAGGATTTGGGAATGGAGTCGACCTCTCTGGATGATGTCCTGTATCGATACGCCAGCTTTCGGAACCTGGTGGATCCCATCACTCATGACTTGATCATCAGCCTTGCCAGATACATCCACTGCCCCAAACCGGTAGGTCCCACGCTCTCATCACACCTCCAGGACTGTGCTGGGAGCCTGGAGCTTCTTCCTGAGTTCCAGGGAAAAAGCCTTCTGGTTACTGCAGTGCTTGGGAGTCTGTGGACCAAGAGGATTAGCTTGGAGATCATGGTTTGATTGCACAGTATTGAGCTTTCCAGCTGCCCAAGGGACACTCCCCTAATGGTGGTACTTTGGTGTCAGCACTTGGTTTGGGAGTTATTTCTGCTTTCTGCCACTTTGTGTCTGTGTTTTAAAGACTGTGCCCCATCAGGAATGCTTTCTGCCTCCTGAGGAGAACAGACCATTCCTTGCCCTGTGTGATATTTATCACTACCCAAGTGACAAAGTCCTTGAGTGCTTTCAAGGCCAGGTTTCCAAAAAAGCACAGGCTCTGTGGGCTGCTCTTTGGGCTCTGCCAGGAGCAGGTCTCTCTGTAAGTGCAGCCCAGGCAGATGTGGGTTTTTAAACTGTCTGCATCCTGTGGCACAAATACACATAAATATGTAGGTTGAGGAGCTGTGACCTTGCCCACATCCATATGGAGGTAGGAGAGGTGGGGCTGAAGAGTGGGGCTGATCTGGACCCTGGTCCATATTAACCTGCTTTATTAAATGTCTCTGCTCAGGATTTTGGGGTCTTGCTTTCCTCCTCCCTCCTGGAGAAAGCACTGAGCACTTCCCTGACTTTCTGTACATTGCTTTTTTTCACTCAGCCTCCATTTATACCACCCTTAGCTTAAAGGTGACCCCTTGGTCACTCCTCTGAGCTAAAATAAAAGTTGAATCATTTTTCCAAGCCTTGGGTAAACACATCCTGGTCTGTATGGCCAGAAAAAGGTTGGCCTGGGCTCTCCAGCGTGGCTGTGGCTCAGCAGAGTCCAGTGGGTGCCTATTCCAGCCAGTAAATTCAAAGCAGCAGCAAGGCAGAAGGTTTAACTTGTGCTGGAGGAGCTTGGATTGCTGAGAATGAGCCCGGAGTGTGGAAATGGCTTGGGTGAGCTTTTGTAGGGATGTCAGTGGGCGTTGTGCACAGGCTGGGTTGTGTCTCCCAGGCTCTGCTGAGATCCCAGCCTTGCCCAAGGCACTTATTTTGGGCTGACTTTTGCTGAAGGAGCCAAATGAAAGCTCTTCTGATCACTTGGAAGAGTCATGGTTTGGGTTTGGTCCCTGCAGTGTCTTGGGAATCGCCGATGGAGCTGTGCAGGAGCAACCCTAAGGTTTGCTCCCTGACCAAAAGGGAAGCTTTTGGGTGCAATAAATGCTGCTCTGTTTCATGTCAACATTGTGCTGAGTGGTGGCCACAGATGCTGCACTTGGTGCTTCTCACCTTGTGCAGCTGTTGCCAACCTTTGGGGTTCCTCATGCTTTGGAAGAGGCAGTTTTGCTCTCCAGGAAACTCTGGTACTGCACAGCAAGTTTTCCAAGAGGTGTTTGTGTTGGATCAAAGACATTTGAGCAAGTGTTTTCTTCCCCACGGCCATGACCTTGGGGCAGTCTTTTATCTCCCTGCCTCTCTCCAATGCCAGCCCCATGGAGAGGTGCCAGGCGGGTTCCTCGGAGAGCAGCTCAGCCCCAGACACATCCACAGCCTCCCCTTCCCAAAATCCATGCTGGGCTGAGGAGGCAGTTGGTGCTGCTGGTGCTCTCAGCCCCCAGGACAATGTCTGTCTGTCCCCATGGTCAAACAAAGGGGACAAAATGCTTCAGGAAAGCCACATGGTGTGGGATGGAGCAGCCACGATGCCCCATATCTTTCCTGGAGCCATTCAGGGTTCCAGCAGGAAGGAAAGCACAAACGCCTCGGGAGCAAAGGGCCCCCGTAAAAACTTCACAGACCTTCTTGCCAGCAGGAATATCTGGCTGTAAACTGTTGGAAAATTAAACTGGTTTCTTTTTCCACAGACCAAAGCCACATGTATGGATGACTGATGGTTGTGTTGGGGAGGGAGTCAGGCTTTCCTCCAGTTTGAGGATTTGCTGAATTTGGGATGAGCACTGAGCGGAGCTGGGGGAGAGGAGAAAGCAGAGCCTTGGGCAAAGGCTGCTTTTTGGCCTTGTGACATCATGCTGTTTGATTGCACCAGCTCTTGCTGTCCTGGGGATGTTCTGTAGAAGCTCCTCTAAGCCCTGAAGGCTGCCCAGAGTAAATGCACAGGGAGATTTTGGCTTTGCAGGTCCCCATCCTGCTGCTTTCCATGGAGGAAGGCTTTTTGTGCTGGTCAGTGGCCAGGGAAGGGCTGGCAGAGCAGCTCAGCAAAGCCCCATCTCAAAGTCTGGTTTTGCCTGGGTGCTGCCCTGTTGGAGCCCTGAGGCAGCAGCTGAAAGATGTGATGCTGTTTGCTCACAGGGTGTTAGATGGGGCAAACATCTTGGGATGTGGACATGTTACCTGTTGTACCCCAAAATCCACAGTGCTTCAAGATTCATGGTGACAGCAGTGGGCTATTTAAAAGGGAGGGTATTTAAAACCTCTTCTAAGCAGTTGGTGTAGATGGAGGTGTGATGTGATGGGACTGGAAACTAAATGGATTTTGCCTGTGTCGCTCTGGGTGGATTGAAGATCTGTTTTCCTGTTCACTTCTGTTTCATTTGAGCAATATATGCTTAGCCACATCCCTGACTCGGGTGTCTTTTCCTGCATGAGCTCCAAATTGAGCAGGTTTGCAAAATGGGCTTGATGACATGAATTGTCACACATGAAAAGAGGAAAATATGGAAGGAAAAAGTGGTTCTTGTGACCTGGATGAAATAATCTATTTCTATCCCTTCTTCAGCCCTGTGGTATAAGGATTAATTTACCAGTGCTGTTTGGGTTTTTATGCCCTGAATTTTTAAAATATGTTATGTCTGATGGAGCTGTGCTGAAGCTAAAGTGAGCATTTTGTCTCTTCTTTATCCTGTGTGCTGTAACATGTGGCTAGGACTGTATTAGTAAACTCCCTTTATAAGGGTGGATGTAATCAGGGCACCATGACCAGCAGCTCAGTGCCTTTATCCCCAAACCAAGCACATAATCCAGCTCCTCTGTCATGTGTTGTGGTCTTTGATCCTGAATTCAAATTATCATTCCGAGCTGACAGCAAACTCACCTTTGCAACAGTATGAGCTGAAATTATAGATATGAAGCAGTGACATGTTGAGGGACACTGACAGAGGTGTCAGGTGAGCTTGTCATCCTCAGGGAGTTTCTTGCCTTTCCCCTTTGCTGGGAGATGGGCAAGGGAAATCTCACACATCTTGCAAAGCTCTCAGATTCCAGATGCAAAGTGCTATGAGAGCACTCAGTATTATTTCTTCTTTGCTCTAAGAAACATTATCAAAGGAAGCTGATTTATGAACAAAATCCCTCTAAACCCCCAAATACCTGATGTAAAAGCAAAGGGGGTGATGAGGATTCAATTAACTCAATTCTGTATTCTGCATTAATGGCTTTTTCTGGGTTTTTTGGCTGGTCTTGCTGCAAGTGTGAAGATCACACTTTGTGGATATTAAAGGCATCTGTGCTACATTAAAATGTCCTCAAGTATGAAACAGGCTGCAAAGCTCAGACCCCACTAATGACAACTGGTTCCTTGCTAACTTAATGTGCCATGCTGTCTGCTCATCTTGTTTCTGAAGAAGAGAGATGTTCCCTAAAGCCCTTGTGTGAGTGCTAAAGCTCAGCAGAGTGCCTTGGCAACAGGGGAAAATTGCACTTTGCAAGTTTTTCAAGTATTGAAGCTGAAAGGGAATAATGGTGAGCTCGAGATGGGCCGTGATGGGACCACTCTTGGCAACTTAATGGTTTAGTTAGTGAAATGGAACTGCAGAGCCAGAGGGGCTGAGCCCTGCCCCAGCCTCCCTCTCCAAACCCTGGGGGATGCAGGGAGGGCACTGCTGGCCTTACCCCTCCTGGCCTGGTAAATGTGCTCCCAGGGGGAGGGTGTTGAGCAGTTAAGTTTGGGTTGGAAAAGACCTTTAAGATCATCAAGTCCAACCATCGACCACTCCAAGGTGACTTTTATCAAACTTCTATCCTTTTATCTCTTTTTGGGTTGTTTAAACCCCAGATCCCAACACCAGCTGGCAGAAGGCTTGCCAGGCCTTTTGTCAGCTCCCATAATAATAAGACGACCTTTCTGAACCACCACCCGCCCATCTGCAAAGCCCCCGAAATGCCGCAGGGTGGATTTTATCGGCTTGGAGATGGATTTTTGCAGCGCCTCCAAAATGTCAGGTGCCACATCATGCAGCAAGTGATGTGTGGAGAGCTGTGTGCTCAGCTTCCCCTCTCCTGCCAAGCAGCTGGGAGCATCTTGGTGACACCACTTGTCAGCGCTGAGCATCATCTCGTGTGTCGGAGCTGCAGCAGGAGATTAAAACAAGAACCAGCAGCAGGAAAAGCTGATTCATGGTTATCCTGAGCTTGCCTTACTCTGTGGGTGAGGGTGGATTTGCCCAGCTGAAGTTTGAATCTTTCCTGAGGAAAGATTTCCTTTCACCCACAGCCTCTCCAAGTGTCCCCAAGGGAAATGAAGGATGAAGAAACAGGTACCTCATTAAACAGCAGCAACATATTTTATTGATGTTTTCTGATGGTAATTGACGTTTGAATTCAGCTCATTTAGCTTTTAATCAGAGCATAATTTACCACAAAGGAAGGAAGCATATTGATTCCCTGCCTCCTGGCAGGAGGGTTATTTATTTACCTCGAGTGCCTTGGGGTGTGTGCTTGGGGACCTGTCCCATGGGATGGCTGGCACTGGGATGGGTGTTTGAGTGTGCATTTCCAGCCCAGCTCACAGGGGTGGCAATACCGAGCAAGCAAATGGTCTGCTGGCAATGTGGGTTTGCAGAAATGAGTTGGAGGGGTTTCCTCTCTGTTCATAGACCACTGCTGATGCTTGAGGAGTTGATTGTGGCCACATCTGACTCTGTTCAGGCAGAAAAGGCTACTCACCATTTGCCAGGGTGGGTGAAAGAAGCTCTGGTAGATATTATGACCCACTCAGCTGTTTGGGGCTGCAGGCAGATGGTACATGGATTTTTCAACCCTGACCACTGAAGGCTGTGCATTCCTGGGGAATATTTTGGTTAGTCCTGTTGCCCTGGGGTGAGTCTGCTGCTCTCCTGCAGCCTCTGGGGGAATGGATGGGAGATGGTGAAATGTCCAGAGTCTCTGCACCAAATCCTGCCTTTTCCCTGTGCTGTTGGGCTTGAAGAAAAACCTATTGTTTTGCATGTACCCCAAATTTCAGACTCTGGGTACCGTGGTCAGGCTTTGCAGGGGCGTTCAGAGGTGCTGGGTACCTGGGGGGCTGCAGGGTGAGCTCAAAGCACTGAGGATACATCACTGTTACTGCCCAACAGCTCTCTGTGCCCTTCCCTTGTGGTTCCTCAAGCCCTATATGAGAAAGGCAAAGAGCCCTACCAGCATTTCACAGTAAGGAAAAGAGATGCCTGGATTTGGGAAAGGCTGTGCACAACACTGAACTCATCAGGCTGAACCAAAACACCTCTGGGTCTTGGAAGCACTGAGATTTCTAGGGCAAATCCTGGAATGTGAAGAGTTCCTGGCATTCAGCCTGTGTGCAGCATCACAGCTGGCTTGGCATATGCTTCAGGCTATTTCTTGGAGCAAGGAGAAGGTTGTCCCTTTGCTGCTGATCTCCAAGCTCGTGCCTTGGCAGCTCCCAGCACAGAGTCACCTTGCAGGGATAGCTCTGCACCCCTTTGTCTTGGTGCTTTCACCAGAGAGAGATGTCTCAGTGGGCAGCACTGCAGCTCTGGGGTTGGGCAGGACCTTGTGGGGTGCTGCTGAGGCAGGGGGAGCCCCTCTGGCTGGTTCACCCCATATGTGGAATGTGCCCACCTTTTCCTGGGATTCACCACGTGGTTGCTTCTTCCAGTGGGGATGCACCTGTTTTGTCTCTAGGAGGTAAAAAAAGTCATAAGGAGAAGCAAAGAGCCGAGTTCTTGTAGATAGGGAAGGTGTTAGGAGGATTTCAGTGGTTGCTCTTCATAGATGGCAGGGGCTGTGATTTCTGGTCAAAGTCCAGCAAGTGATTATCTCACAGTTTGGGGTATTTGGGGATTTGGGTAAGAGCTTTATCCCACCCTTTGCATCTTCAAAGAGTTTTGCAATCATAGCGTAATTTGCTAATCCTCCCAATTTCTGTGGCACTTTCCTTTTCCTCCTTGCCATCCATCCTTCCAGGAAATCCCCAGGACAGCTCTCGTGTCTCTGTGTGTAGTTTCACATCTGCTTGGAGCACTTGATGAAGTGGCCCCACTCCTTCCAGCCCCGCTGCATCCTGGAGCTGTTGCTGGGAGAACTTGGATGCTGTCAGCCACTGCTTCCTTAGTGTGATCTTATCTTCTTCCTTTTTTAAAAAAAATAGGAAAATTCCCAGTTCTCTTGTGCCTGCGAGGGCCCCACAGTGGTTAATGAGCTGGAGACAAGCATTGCTCGGGGGGTTATGCCCTTGCCCTGGGAGTCACATTTGTAGGGAACAAAGAGGACCGAGGGGAGGGGGTCTCTGCCAGCCCTCCCCAGGCTCCCATGCACACGATGAGCCTCGCAGGGCTGTGGTGAGGGGCTGAGAGCCCCCAGGGAATGACACAAATATTTGCAGCAGTGTCCCAGGGCCACTCCTGCTCTGCTGCCCCAGCAATGAGGGGCTGGGCTGGGCTTTGCTTCCCGTGGGATCCGGAGTGGTGCAGCTGAGACACGGGCTCTGTTGGGCTGGGAAAGTCTCTGCGTGGTGTCTGGGACATAAATAACCAAATAATCCACATCTGGTTTAACCCCGGGGGGAGGTGGGTACACAGGACACTGAGAGGTTCTTGCATTCAGCAGCAAAGGCAGGTGCTGGGCTGTGTCCTGGGGCTCCAGAAGGGATGGGATGTTCCTGGGAAATGTCACCTCCTGCAGAGTGGCTAAGGCAGGGCTTGGCTGAAGAGCCACATTTGCTCAGGGCAGGTATCAAAGACACCATGCAAAGCTCAGCCCCCATCACTGCATCCTGAGTGGGGGCTGAGAAACAAATAGGGGAGCCCCTCAGGAGACACAGCACGTTCTGCAGGCTGAGGCTGGACAGGTCAGTAGAGAATCAGCTCTGTGGGCAAGGGATGATGCTGTCTGTCAAAACACAGGGGAGCTTCACCTGCAAACTGCTCTGGAACAGTGCTGGGGAGCTCTGATCTCTTAGGGAGGATCTGCCCATGGGTTCTGCATCCCCCAAGGCTCTAAAATGAATCCTCCTGGTCTGTACATGGAGGAGGAAAGTGAGGGCCATCATCCCCTGACCACCCTGCCTTAGCTCACGTTAGAGGATGGCACCTCCAACCCTCTTCCCCTTCAGCAACACCTCGTGTGTTTTCTCTTTGCTGTTCTGCCCCAGCTGTAATGATTAACTTGTGAGCTGGTTGTTTGCTGAGATATTTCTGATCTTCTCAATGGCTCTTCTGGTTTTCCAGCTGCTCTCTTTGTTTTATGAGAGCTCCCCGTGTCTATCAGGAGGGTGCAGATACATTTGTCATTAAAAGGATGGTCCAGTGACCTTTTCCAGGAACGAGCACTGGCACCTAAATGGCCTCCCCATTAGTGACTTTGTTTATGGCACTGAAGTGGGCCCAATTTATTTGGCTGAGGATCTTGCTGTGTGTGTCAGGCACATGTGTCAGAGTGATGATGCTCCAAGGCTTCCTCCACAGGCCCAGCTTTGCTGTGCACATCTCAGGCAGGGTGATGCAGCTGGTGGGTGCCCAGCCCTGCCATTCCCCACGCTGCTCTGGCTGCTGCTCCTTCCTCCTCTGCTGGGCAAGCTTAGCTGGGTACCCTCCAGTAGCTCCCACAGAAGATTTTTATATGCTTTTTTGCAATTTCCCTTTATCTTACGTGTCCCCCTCAGGGCCATCTATCACCTCGATTTTTATTGCCTTCTTTAATTGCTCCTCTGAAGTCCAAGTGTAATATTACTCCAGGATCCTTTTGAATAACTTCCTGAGTTGCTGCAGTCCCATTCATCTCGTACTTCTGGCTCTCTTGATAAGCCCCATTGTACATTGCTTTTCATTTTGGTGTGTCAACACTGAGTCCAAGGCATCACACTTTGGCCTTTCATCAAAGCAGATGGGGAGTGCTGCTTATAGAGCAGGACCTGAGCTGCAAAACTGGCCTCCATTCCTTTTGTTTCTATACATTTTGTCTTTCAGTGTCCTGCTACTGCTGCAGCTTCAGCAGCTCCTAATTTGGGCTAGTCAGGGTAGGGTTTATCTGCTGGGGTCCTTGGGACTCTGTTATTGTCCTAGATGAGCACTTGGGATGTCCAGTGTGGATGTCCTCAGCCATGGGATGGCAGTGGCTTTTGGCTGGTTTTTGTACAAGTTGAACAGGAGCAAATCCTTTACTGAGGGCAAAAGAATTAACCTTGCAGGTGCTCAGTCTCTTGCTGGTCATCTTAGGGAGGTCACCACCCACTCCCACTTCTGCAGCCAGGACATGATGGCAAGATCTCATGATCTCACACCTTTGTGGTTTGGGCCACACTGGGGAGAGGGTTTGCACCACTGGTAGATCTGTGTGGAAACAGAGAATTTGGTGGGAGTTTTGAACCATGAAGTTAATGCAACCCAGTTGCTCCTTTTGGATGGCCCAAGGAGTTAATGGGACCTTCTGGAGATGGGCTGCAGTCAGCACAGTGAGGAGCAGGTACCCTCAGCCTGAGAGCCTCGTTATCCCTGCAGGCACCTCCTGCCCACAAGTCCCCACATTGAGGCCCCTTACATTTTGCACCAGTTGCTGACTTTCTCCCTCATTGATTTTTATGCTGCTGTCAACCAGGACTCCCCAAAATGTTAATTGTGCTGTGCTTGCTGCCAGAACTGGTGCTGCCTGCCCTGGCACGGAGCACGTGCCATCTGCTATGGGACACCTCCAGCCCCTGGTGCTGCCAGCGTGTCAGGCTTTGCCAGGAAGGTGGGGAAGGACGAGAAATGCTGCTCAAGCCACGTGTTTCAGCCCAGGGTTTGTAGCTGAGCACAGCCACAACCTTCAGTTAGTCTTCTGCAAAAGCATTTTTGGTTTGGGGGGGTGCTGTGCAGTAACTGGGGCTGTCATTCCTGTTACCTGAACACCCGACCTGATCTCTGCCAACGTGGGCACGGGGTTGGAAATTCTGCTGGATGGATTTGTTGCTGGGTCTGGGGTTTGCCAGGTAGTGGGATGAAGTTTTCTGATCAGGAACATTGATGAGAAGTGGTTCCTCTTGTCTGTTCTTGCAAGATCTCCAAAATGTTCCCTTCCTGTACCAAAGGGCTGCTGTTGGATGAGAAGTTTTACTTTCTAATAAGCTTTTATCAAAGTATAGTTTCTTGTTTGATAGGAGACTGGTCTTTCTCCTTCTTCACCTCAAAAAAAAGTCCTTTTACTTTAGCTTTTATTTATGCTGGTTTAGCCTTTTACCTCTTTTACCTCTGCCCTTCCTTAAGGGGAAGTTTTTGATGGTAAACCCTATATGCTAGAAAACTAGAAGGAAAAAATAGGGTTTTCAGTATAAAAACATTCCTTATCCAAGCAGCATCTGGAGCTGTTTGGTTGGTTTGCATTGTTGTGTGCATTGTTTGCCTGTGCATTTCTATTCCTGTGTATCTTGTCATGTTCTCTCAGTAGAAGGTTCCCACAAGCCCCTTCCTAATATTTGGGATAGTTCTATATGAAAACAGCCCTCCACAAGGTGATTTGAAATAGGATCCAGTGGGGGTTGACTGTCTATAAGCCCTGTTGAGTTCCTGTGGATCCACAGTGGACATTGCAGAGCAGAAAGGAGAGATCTGCCCAGGCTGGAGATGCTCCTCTCCTGGCAGAGAAGCCCCCAAGAAAGGGAACTGGCAACTCTGCAAGGGTCTCATGGCAGTTCCCAGATCCATGACTTGAATCCTGCACCCCACGTGCCCTTCTGCAGTGGGAAATGAGGAGCTGGTTTGGTTTTGTTGTCTTTTCAACCCTCCTGCTGTTCCATGGATGGCTGGAGAGGGGACATGAGCAAAGCTTGGGAAGGGCTCTGCTGGAGCTGTGCTGAGGCAGGGGTCACCAAGCCCAAATCTGAATTTCCCAGGCTGAAAAAAAATGCCTTTTTCCTGTGAGAAGCCCAATGCCTCTTCTCCTATAAGAGACCTTCATTCTCTTCCAGGACCAGCTGCTCTTTTTTTGGCCATTTCATGCTGTAAATTAATTCTGGGGCACATCCTTCCCTTACAAAAGCCATCAGAGTGACTCTGCTGCCAGTGAGTGCCTGGCCCTAACCTTGAGCAGGGGGAGGCAGGGGTGGTGTTTGGCCCCATGGCTGCATACCTGGAGAAACTCAGGAAAAATCAAATGGATTAGCTCAGTTGCAAAGAAACCTTCTGGGAACAACCTCATTGCTATTAAAATGACCTTTATTAAATTTGTTCCATCCCTCCCATAATTTAAATTAAAGCAGACATGATTTATTGTCAGAAGAATTTCTGCACAGTGTTATTGGGTGGTAAAATTGACCCATCTAAAGCCATGGTGTCACTTCATTTGGATTTCATTTTCCTCCGTGTGGACGAGATATCCCACTTAGATCCACTGTGCCATTGTCTGCTTGCCTTTGGGCATCACCCACCTCATCCCTCATTCCCCACACGCTGGATTCTCTTCCCAGAGGAGCCTGCAATGATGGAGAGGGAATTGCAGTGCCCTTATGGTGATGTTTTAAGGACACCTCTCTGGAGAGCATTTCCCTCCAGCACAAGGGGGATTTTCATGCCTTGCCTGAGGAATTCAGCCGTGCAGCAGGAGGGGTTTGTTGCTGCTGTGGATCCTCCCCTGCACACCTGGATGGGGCTGTAGGTAAGAGCAGCTCCCACAGTGGGATGATCTCACACCAACCTGTGCATTCAGTGCCTTCAGTGAGGTGGGAATGGTGGATTTCAAGCCTTTCCTCGCTCCTCAGCTCCTGGTCCCACAGGAGGAGGACAGTTTGCTGGAGAAAACCCCATTGTGAAGGCAGGGCTGGGTGCTGGGGCTGCAGCACAGATGTCTGCAGGCAACAACAGGCTTGCAGTTCAGCCCCACGCTTTGAGAGCAAAGGGGGAGGGAAAAGAAAGAAGAAAGGGAAGAAGAAAGAAAAACCAGAAACCATGAGATGACTTCAGCCCCATGTGACTGCATCCAAAGGGAAGGCATCGTAAATTTGGGTTCTATTAAACGCTGGGGCCGGGCTGGGGAGCAGGAGGCAGAGCTGGTGCCAGCAGCCAGGGAAGGACATTTTGGGGCCACAGGAGCAGCTGCAGGTTTTGGGTGGGCAGAGCTTTCTCCTGACCTGGGTTGTGGAGGGTTGATGCTCTGTGCACTGGTGGGTGGCAGGCACCTCTCCCTGTGCCCTCTCCTGCTGCCTTTCCATGGGTATCTGGAGCTCCCCATGGCTTTAGGATGTGTGAGGGACCTCCCAGCATGTGAAACCTCCACACATGGGGCCATCTCACAGGGCTGAGGTGACATTTCCTCCTCTTCATTTTGCTGTTGTCCTTTCCAAAGCCCAGGGTCTGTCCCTGCACCAGCACGTGTGTTACTGGGGATTTTCTCTCTTTGGCTTCTTGCTAATTTTTTAATAACTGAGTTGATAGACGTTAAAGCCACTGAGGATGATCTCTCAGGGCTTCCCAGAGCTGCTCTCACTATTTTATGCCTTTGTTGAACTGTATAATAACTCCATTATCATTGTGAATATAGGGTTTTTTTGTCTCTCAGCTGTTTGGGTTTTTTGCTTAATAGTCCAAACTATTCTCCTATTGTCCCAGCTAATCACCCAAGACACCAAAAAACCCAAGGAGGGTGTTTTGGAAGGAAATCTGTCATTCTCTGTATGTTTTTTGTGTGTAAAATAGGTGATGTTTTTGTGAAATAGATCATGTTTTAAGGTTTGCCCTCTATTGAGGTGTACTGAAAGCAAACGGAGGGGTGTCCACATGGAATATTTCCTGTGCAGGAATGGTGTTCCTGGGATAAATGCAGTTCCCTTGGCTTGTGCCTGGACAGAGCTTTTCATGCAGCTGCAAACCCTGCAGCATCCACAGAGTGATGTTGCAAGTCAGGACAGTTTTTAAAAAGAAACCAAAAAAAAAGGGAGGGAAAAATATTTATATTAAAGCCAAAATGACGATTCGGGAGGGCCAACATGGGAGCTCTGGTGTGCTGAGCTTTGCAGCACAACACTTTGTCTTTTACATTTCCCAGAGATCGATTGTGAGTGACAGAAACGTGGGACTGTGTAATAACACAAGAAAAACCTGTCGCTTCCCTCGCCCCCGGACAATGGCTAATTGTTCTAATTTGGGTCAGTGCCCTGCTGAGCTGCAGCAGGAATTCTTCAGCAGGGCTCTTTAATCATTCAAGCTGGCCTATTTTACACCATGTTTGGCCCCGGTGCAGCCCCCCAGGGCTCTGCACATCACCAGGGATTCTGCTGCTGCAGGAGGAGCAGCTGATTAGTTTCTTAATGAAAACAAATTAATTTGCAATGAGCACGAGGCTTTCCTCTGCTGAGCTCTTTGGCTGCTCCTTTTGGACCCAAATCTTCCACCTTGCATTGCCCAGGAGTCGCTGCCATGCAGTGATGCAAGGAGGGCAGGCAGTGATTTATCCCAGTTTATCCCAGTAGAACTGTGCTCCTGTTCATCCCATGTTTGCTTTGCCATGGTGTAATCCCTCTGCTTCCAATTACCCCCTCCCTCTCCAGCAGAGCCAGGAGCGTGTCCAGGGATGGCTCATTTGTGGTTAAAGGTGGGGTGCAGATGCTGGGTGATGCCTCACCCACGAGGGTTTGGTTTGAGACCATCAGGGAGGATAAAACTGGTCCCCTTGCAGGCACCAGGGCAGGTTTGGCAGGACACAACGTGCTGGTTGTGGCTTTCAGCCTCCACCTGCTCTCGCTTATCCCTGGGGTTTGACTCCATCATTTGGCTCCACGCAGAGCTCCATCCCTCCTCCAGAGCTGGAGCCAGCAGCAGGACCCTGGTGGTCCCCAGCACATGCCTGGGGCACCCCCTCCACCCTGGGGACACAGAGGGCTTGGCTCATCCCTCGCTTTCCAGCTGAACAAGATCCCATTGGCGCGGGGCTGGTTGTGGATTGCAGATGGGGCGTGTGCCACGAGTCCCTGTCCCAGCTGAAATCTGTTAAGGGATTTAAATCGCCTGAATCTCCGGGCTCCTCCCAGCAGTGAGCAGGGGAGAACCATGGGGAAAGGGGCCCTTTGCAGGGAAGAGCCTCTGCTCTGTGCTTTCCCCACATCCCTCCTGCAGCCCAGGCTTTGCACGGTGTCTCTGCTAGCGTGGAGGGGACACAGCTGAATGGGAACTAAGCCTGCCCAAAAAGTGCTTCCCTCAGCTGTGTCTTGCACTACCTGGGCTTGTGCTTTGTGGGCTCCCTGAGCCCTGCTGAGAGCCAGGGGGCTGTGGGAAGTGCTCTGAGAGGCTTGGCTTCTCCTCAGAGCTTTCCAACTGGGCTGAGATGGATGGAAGGGAAGGTGGGTGCCATACAACATTCCCTCTTCTTTCAGTGAGGTTTTGGTCCCATTTGGGTGCTGCTCACAGCAGCTCAGCTGTGTGTGACACAGGAGCCTGTCCCTGGTGGTGCAGGGTCTGTACAGCTGGGGGCAAGATCACGGCACTGAGAGGTTTTGCAAACTCACAGATATTTCCAGATGTGTTCCTGATGGATCTGTGGGGAGCTCAGCTGAGCTTGTCACCAGCATCTGCCCAGCATTTATCAGCTGCCTTTGAGGGAAAGGGCATCTCCCAGCTCTGTGAAACAGGCTGTTTCCTGGAAGCTGGGAAAGCTGCTCTCTCTGTGTGGTCTGTCCTGTGTCCCCAACCCTGAGATGTTCTGCAGTTCTCCTCCCAGAGCTTGGAAATCAGAATAACAAATGCACGTTCCCACACACATCCCTGTGAATGTCTGAGGTTAGAAGGGCCAGATCTTATGTGATGTCACTGGTGATGCCTTTGCTAGAGATTCATCCCTGTGTGTGATTTCAGGAATGGTTACAGCTGCAGTTTGGTTCTGGTGGTGAGACAATGTGCTTCTTGTGGTTTATTATTGTCCTTTTCTATGAAAGGGGCACATGGTGTTTGCCAAAACCCAGTGCTGTGGGTTTCAGTCTCTGCAGGTTGAGGTGAGTCTGCCCTGCCACTCATGCACCCTCTGACCACAAAACCCCCAGCTTTATAGTGACCTTTACATGAGTGATGTGATAGAGACTGATGCAGATGGGGCAGAGAGACCTTTGGGCTGTTGCTTTTCATTTTGTGGGAAGCAGTTCCTCAGTGGGAGCAGCAGGATCTGCCCACCCCAGGGGTTTGGGGCTTCTCTTCCATCATCCTGAAGATGCTGATGGCACAGACAGTGAGGTTAAAACTTTGCCAACACGAGTGAGCTGGGCTGGTTTTCAAGCTGACTCAGTTTTCAAACAATCTCTTGGGCTCGGTCCCACCAGGGTGTGCGTCAGCTTCAATTATTTCCTGGTAGACTTGGATCATAAACAGTGAAAAAGCTTTTGTTTAGACTGTAAGAGGAGCCGCTGGCATGGCCCCAGCAAAGCTGCCTTCTCCTGCCCACGAGTTCTGGGCAGCCCAGGACAGCCCTCCTGTGCCAGGGATCTCGCCTGGGGCTGCTCTGGACACTCCTGCAAGGCTCCTGGGGGAGGAATTGCAGAGATTTGGGAAAGTACCTGAAAAATCTGGGTTATTGAAGCAGAAGGGTTTGTGCAGTGATGGGAATAATGTGTTTTAGGAGGGTTCTGAAATGGGCAGGTTGTTTATCCCAGTTTGTTTAACTGGAGCACTTAACTATAGACCATCCATGAGTTGGTGTGTGCAGGAACCACGTTCTCTACATCATGTTTGAAACCTCAAAAATAGAAATAGCCCGATATATGCAGGGTTTGTGAGGAAAAAAGGCTGAAAGAGTGGTCTGTTTGGGATGGCCATGGAAGGATGAGCTGGATGTGGCTGCTGATACAGAGCATTCAGGTGCTTTGCCCTGCTGGAGCCTCTTTCCTTGGGGCCCTCGGTGTGCTGTGTCAGTGCTGGTGGGTGATTTGCTGGGCTCTCTTCAGGGGAATTCTCTGGGCTGAAGTGCTTAGAAATTAGTTTGATGTGAAATTCAGGTCTGAGCATCCTGTACCCACTGGCAGCTGCAGCACGAGCCCACTGCTTGGGGAAGAAACCTCTCACTGGAGAGCCAAGATGGTCCTGTCACATTTGTACCAGCAAAAATTTGGGTTTTTTTACTTTCTCAGCTTCTTTTCCACGTTCTCTTGTGAATCATTTCACTTCCCCAACAGCTGGGAGATAATGCTGGCGACAATTTTAATTGTCTCTTTTCAGGGTTATATTGGACATGATTTGCAGCACAGGATGTCAACACTATGTACTTACTCCACAGCATTTTAGCACCTTGTTTCCTGCTCAACAGGAGTTTTTTCAGGCAGTGAGAGATGGGAACCTGAGGGTGGCCACTGCTATTTCAGGGGCTGCTGCAGTGCTTTGCAAAGGAACAGCTGAAAAAAAAACCCTAAAAAAAATGAAATATAGACGAAATGAAAGCTGATGGCACCTGGCAGCTTGCTGAGGATATTACACAAAGGTAGAAAAAAATCGGGAGGTGTCAAAATTGGTGGTGTTTTCATCTCACAGTGGGGATGGAGGTTGCACAGCAGGGAAGGTGTTGCTGGCAGAGAGCTGGTGCCTTCCCAAAATGTTTTGAGGCTTCAATTAAGGAATGACTGCAATGTGTTTGCACACCTTCCAGTGGAAAACATGAACTAAAACCTTGTCTTTCGTTGTTTTTTCTGTATTAGTTTGCCAGGCTGAGCCTCCCAGGGTTCACCCAAGCTCAGAGCACTCCCTGGTTGTAGCAGGGTCACCAGTGGGGCAGGAGCTGTGGGCACACCTGAGGTTTGGCATAGGCTGACATCCTGCTGGAGTTTGTGGGATTAAAACCCTTATTCCAATTTAAGTGTGGTGATAAACAAGGTGTTGAAGAGTATGGGTTTAAATAGGCTCTTAAATCTGTATTTCCTGGGAATCAGGAGGTGCAGCTGTCAGATGGTTGTGGAGCTCAGGTGGGCTCCTGGCTGATGCTGTTCCAGCTCCTGCTGAGGTAGGTTTCCAGACACCGTGCACCGTGCCCTGCTGGGATCTGTGGATCTGGAGTTTCTACCTGAGCTGCTGAAATCACCTGTCACTGAGTGTCTTTAGTGTAGATTGATTTTTTGATTAATGGCAGTCACTGCATGGGCACCTGGATATGTCTGGGAAGAAA
Organism: Campylorhamphus procurvoides; assembly: GCA_013396655.1. Classification (NCBI taxonomy): domain Eukaryota; kingdom Metazoa; phylum Chordata; class Aves; order Passeriformes; family Dendrocolaptidae; genus Campylorhamphus; species Campylorhamphus procurvoides. Next base: position 54,708 of record WBMV01003891.1, on the reverse strand, counting down.
CTCCCCCAGTTTATGTCAAGGCTTCGTTCTTGCAGAATGGATTGATCAGAGAAGCTCAAAGGCACAAGTCCTGCACTGGTGTTTCTGCTCCAACCATCTGCAGAGATACCTTTGGTGTCCTGTGTGTTGGGTTTTTTACCTCGAGGAAAGCTGATGTATTTGTTTCCCTGTTCACCCAGAGGTGATTTGTCAAAATCCCAAGTGCTCCTTGGTAATTCAATATTTATAATGTGTTTATAAGGCTGGTCCCGCTCTGCTGACCCGGGGACGAGGGGGAGAATACATTGCATAAATTAGGCTGCTTGAAACACGAGCTCTGCTGGGGCAGGGAGGACGTGAAGGCAGCAGTAATTGGGAGTGCAGGCAGAGGAGATGCAGCATCTTCCTCACCATCATCATCTTCCTCAGCATCCCTGCCTGGCTTGTCCCAGAAAATCCTGAGCCATCACTGTGATTGAACAGCCCAGCTTATCGTAGGGTTTCCTATTTAGTGTCTGTGTCTTCTCTGAGATGTTTCATGATGCAGCAGGTTGATAAAACCAGGCAGAGCCCACAAATTGTCACATCTTGATCTTTTTTCTCATTATTGATCTTTAAGTCGGGTTAATCTCTGCCTGTGACCTTTCAGAGAGCAAAGGAGGCAGAGCAGGATGGGTGGTTTGTGTTGTTGGATGTCACATTACGTACGTGAAGGCCTTGAAATGAAATGTGATTGAACAGTCCAGATACTGGTGATTGTATTTTATTTTTAAGAACCACAATTTCTAGAAGCAAGTTCTTACAGAGTTAAAGCTTTCCAGGCCGGTATCCTTTGGGGTGGAAATTCAGTCAAAATTGAGATGACATCAGATTCCCTGTTTTCCTTCAAGCCCTTTTTTCCCCTAAAAAATGAATGTTTTTTGAGTTTCTGCTGAGTGCTGTTCCCAAGACCTCCATCAGCTCACCAAGCCTCTGTTTGCTCTTCTGTGAAGCAGTTTTGACAGTAATGTATGGGTAGTTTGCTTTATTTAATCAGTCTCTGTAAAATTACAGTGCTGAAAGCGATTGCTTAGTGTCAAATGATAAGGGTGCATCCTTGAAGCATCTTAGCAATCAGAGGGGTATTTTTTTTCCCTTACACAGCTTTGAGCACTGTCCCTTAAGGTTTATCAGCTCCTAGAGCTGCTTTGGGGTTGGAGCATCCCTTGGGTGTGGTGGCCTTACCTGATGTCCCTCCTATGTCCTTGCAGGAAGGGGACTCCCTGGGGGCCATGGAGAAGCTCTGCCGGCAGCTCACCTACCACCTCAGCCCCCACTCGCAGTGGAGACGCCAGGGCATCATGAAGAGGAAGCCACAGTCCTGGTGAGTCCACTCTGGAAACCAGTGTCACCTGTCAGGTCGCTGTCCCCAACCTGGTCCTTGCGCCCTCAAGGCCACCACAGGCTCAGGAGAGCAGGAACGGGGATTTTATGTGTTGCTTTTAGCTGGGGTGTTTTAACTGTGGGTGCTGTGGGAGCTGCAAATCCAGGAGGATCCCAGGAGGAACAAACCCACCTCGGTTTGGAAAGTGCTCAAAGCCATTAGCCCAGCTGTGAGAGAAGGGGAATTTCGGAGCTTCCCAGCTTGCCACAGCCTCCAAAATCTCCCACTGTCCCCAGTCTCACCAGTGTTTCCCCCATCTGTGGTTGTGTTGTTGGGTTGCTTTGTGCTGACTCAGGGGTGTTTTCCTCCTTTTCCATTTTCCTTTACCGTGTGCAGAGGAGAGAGGCAAAGGAGGGAGGAACAGGCTGGAAAACTGAACCATCCATCCTCCCACCATCCCATGCTGGGCATGGGAGAGCAGGAGACAAACTGCTCCAAGACATCCTAATTAGCTGGTCATTAATGCACAGACACCACACCCACCGTGGTTTGCACAAAAGGAAATGTTTTATTAAAAATGGGGAGAAAATTACCCCAGTCCCCTCCTCATCCAGGTCCTTAGCAAGGCATCTTTGCTGCTGCATTCCTGGATCCACAGAGCTGAGAAACCTATGGATGAGGCTGAATGGAATGGAAAAGGCCCCTTATTTTCTATGTTGTTATGCATTATATATTGACTGGTTTTGTATGAGGAAGCAAGAAATGTTAAATAAGCCACAACCTGGCAGAGTCAGGGTTTGTATCCGTGCCCTGGCTCAGGGTTCCAAGAGAGTTTTGGTGGCTGTTGTAGTAGGTGCTGTTTGTAGCCATAGTGGAAACTAATCCAGTGAAAAAAACTGAGTCTGGAAAGATAAAGAGGGGAGGAACATGGACAGAGGAGGAAAACAGACCCAAGGAAATAAAGGATTGTGTGGCCTTATAGGATTAGGACTGTATATCCTGGGCGTCTGGCTCAGCATCCTTACACATTGCTGTCCTCAGAGAGCCAAAGGTGGAGAAACACCCCCATTTCATTGGCAGTGCTACCTGCTTTTGGTGCTGAGTGTTTTTAAGGTGCCTTGATGACTAAAATTGGCTCTTTGGCTGCATGCAGCAGAAAGGGAGGGAGGGAGGATGCTGGGGCTGTCCCTGGGGCTGGGCTGGGTAATGACCCAGGAGCTCTGAACCCTCAGGGAGTTGTTTTCTTAATTAGAAGAGGAAATGCACCCCCTTTGCATCCCATCAGGGCCTTATTCAAGTTACACTGATGGGGCAGCGGGGAGCTCTTCGCAGCCCCAAACGCAGGAAACTCTTGAAAATGAGAAAATGTAAAGCAGTGCTTTGTGCCACTCTGTCTTTAATTGCCAATCCCTGCCCTTAATCAGGAGCTTGGATCGGCTGTGGGAGCACATCCTCGTGCCAGAGATTTGCAGGGCTTTATCTGACAAGCCTTTCCTTGGAGCAGCCGGGAAATAGCTGAGGTTTTTCACGGGTTTAACAGCAGGGATGGGGGTTTGGCCATAAATGAGGCCATGACCACATGGCAGCGATGCTGTTGGGGTGAACAGTGGGACACAGTGTGAATGTGGGACACAGAGCTGCTGGCTCTGCCCTGCCAGGGTTTGGAGGATGGGATTTGATGGATTTCTCCTTTTTATTCACTCTCTTAGTTCTTTCTTTTCATTTTCTCTCTTTATTGTGGCAGAGGAAGTTTTCTGGCAACCTTGGGGTCAGAAAGGGACAATGTAGAGACATCCCCTGTCCCATGTTGTGATGTGCCAGGAGGATACACCCAACAGGAATCATTAGCTCCCTGTTTGGATGTGGAAACCTGGTCTCGTCTCCTGCACGGTGATTCTTGTCCTTGTCACGAGTATTTTGGCTTTGTCCCTGGTTCCCTGCTGATAATTAGGGATTGCAGCACGACAGCAGGGCCAGTGGAACTCCTCATGGAGAGCTCCCAGTGCGGAGCTGCTGGAGAATGTTGATTAGGAATGTGTATCTTGGTGATGGTTTGTGCTCCTGGGGCCCATCTGCAGAGACACCCTCATTACTGCACTGCCTCAAACAAGCACAGACACACATCAGGTGCAGGGCTTTATTAGGAGGCATCATTTCTCTGAGCTCCACAATCCCCTGTCCCCTGCAGCTGGGCTACATGTGCTGGGAGGGTTTGGGAAGGGATTGGGTGTTTAATTATCCCTACAGTGAGAAATGGTAGGGAGTGCATTTTTAGGAGATGAGTCCGTTAGTGCAATGCTGATCGAAAGGTTTCCTCAGTTGTGGATCAAGGGGGTCTCAGGCACAGTGGGATGGTTCTTCTTGCCCAGGGCTATTGAAGGGTGATGCCTTCTGGATGCCATTGCATTGCCTGGTCATAGTCACATTTTCAGTGGGATAGCATCCCTTCTTGACTGAGTGCCTGCTGGCATTCCCCCTGGGCAGTGGGGGATGTAGCCAGAAGCAGAGGGTGGATCAGTCCCCCCTGGACCAGCTCCTGGAACCCTGGGGTGCCTCTGCCGAGGTCTTGCCAGCGTGGTGAGCAAGAGCCCTGCACAGCTCAGCTGAGAGCTGAGCAAAGCCAAATAGCTGTAATTAATCTCACCAGAAATATGGCAAAATAATTCCAGGGGAAAATTGCTTTGCTTTATTCCACAACTGCCATATCCATTACAGGTGATAATGGGAAGGAGAGCAGCTGGAGGAGCAGGATGGGGACAGATGACAGAGGGGACTGGGGCTGGTTTTGCAGCCAGTTGTGCTGTGGTCAGGCAGCCTGCTGGGTAGGAAGAGGCTCCTGCTTCCCAATTCCATCTCCTGCTTCCCAATTCCATCTCCTGCTTCCCAATTCCATCCCCTCCCAGGCAGCCCAGCCTGTGTGTGCACAGACAGAGCCAAATGGAGGGAGCTGCTCTCAGCCTTGGCTGCCCTGCTCTGCTGTGTTGCCTGGCACCAGAACACCCAAACCTGGGCCAAATGACCTTATTTTTTGTTGCATATTATAAATCTGTCTGGCTCTCCCTTGCTGTCTCGGTGCCTCCCTTTGGGTTGCATACATTAAACATCGAGGATGAGAGGATAGCCAATGGCAGGAGGATGAAGCCAGCCTGCAAAAGTAATTTGTGTGTCCCTGGCTCTGCCTCGGGCCACGATTCCAGGCCAGCGTTTAACTAGCGAGTGTTGAATTGGATCCTGGAATCTCCCTGCTCCTCCTGCTGCCAAGCACTGCCCTTCAGCATCACAAAAACAAAACTGGGAATCAAAGCTCCGCGTGTGGGTATTTGCTTTGAAGCACAGGCTGGACACTTGGTGGGGAGGGAGGGAGAGAAGAGGTGTTTCCCAGGGGAAACACCCTGCAGGGCTTTGCTGTGTCTTTCCTCTCCTTTTGGGATGGATATCCCATTGCCTTTGCTGGCCATGTTGCTGCTGTGTCCAGGAGGGATAGCAGTGAGCAGGGATGCAGCAGGGAGGATGGAGCACCAGCTGAAGGGATATTGATAAAATCAGGAGGCTCCATCAGACTGTGACAGATTTTAACTCGTGGTTATGTGTGGGTTGGATGTTCCCCATTGCCCTTGGCATCCAGGTACAGAGACCTGTTAAAGCAGAAGAGAAGGGTGTTTAATTTAGTGATGAACTTACGGAGGCTGAGCAGCCTTATTTAGTTGGGAGGAATGATCTTTTAACATCCCACTCCTGATTTCATCAGGAGCACAAAACATTTCTGTCCTGGAGGAACGCTGGGTGCTGGTTTTTCATACTTGCCTGCAGTGCCTGCTTACATTCCTTTACAAGGCAAAAAAACAAACCAAGAAAAAGGGGGGAGTTTTCATGGTGGGGAGAAGCCCTTTTGAAAACAGAAAGAGAATGTTTGTGGATGGAAATGCCCCGGCAGGTTGTGGGCGAGCGGGAGGAGAAGTCGGAGCTCCTGCAACAAGTGGTCCCTTCAGAGCATCCCCCACAAATCTGCTGGGGGTGGGAGGAGGCTGGGGCAGGAATTGGGCACTGTCTCCTCTGCATTCAAATCCCTCTGGTAAATGCTGCAGGAGAGCAGAGGGTTTGTGACCCAGAGCCTTTGGGATGTGTGTGTGGGTGACCCCTTCATTCTGTGTCCACAGGGCTTTATTGTGACTGTCCCAGGGAGCAGAAGGGAGGGAACAGCAAAGGGCTTTACAGGACATGCCACAAAACCCAGGCATCACACTCGGTCTGATAAAGCCCTTTGCTTGGCCTTACTAACCATTTATTAGTGAGAGCAGGAGCAGGAGGAGGTGTGGTGTTCCCTCTGTATCAGGTGGGCTCAGGATGCCTGGCACCTCCAGCAGCAAATTTGGAAGATAACCTTTGGTTTGGGGTGGTTCAGTCTCAGCCAGCGTGCAGAAACCTGGGATATTTTCTCTGCTTTGGCAGGGATGTTTGGAAACTTGCAGTACTGGAGGGAGGGAGGGGCTGGTTCCAGTAACGCTGTGGGATCCAGGTCTTTGCCAAGCAGGTTTGCTGGGGTTCAAGGCACACAAACAAAAAGGGGTGAAAGAAACCTCTTGAGGCAGCAATAAGGAGTTTGGGGAAATATTTGGATGGGGGTAATTTTACAGCATAGATGCCAGGAGTGCACTTTCCATCACCTCTGTCCTCCTCACCTCAGTCTTCTCCATGGCCATGGGGCATTTCCTTCATCTGCCAGCCTGGGACTCTTTGGACTTTTTATAGTTACTCAAGATGTGACTTTCTATTTCTTTCATAGCTGGGATTGGAACAACCATGATTTGACCTGTCAGTTGTTCTGTTCTCAGTGCTCCTTCACATGATGCTGCTTCTGGGTTTCTGCCTCCTGAATTTATTCCCTTTGGCACATGCATAGCTGGAAGCACAGTGCCTTCTGTAGTTTTGCTCTCTGATGGTCTGTGTGACTTCAAAACTGCCTGGTCAGGGGCTCCTTTATTGGTGGAAGGTCTGTTTTCCAAGCTAGCTGAACTGGAGCAACCTTTTGGGGCTGGTCCTTTGCAGGCTCAGGATTTCTTGCTCCCCACTGGCACCCCAACAGATGAGTCTGGGTGGGGTGGGCAGGTTAACCTGGGGTTAAACAAGCCTAAGCAGCTTCCCAAAAGAGAGGGAGGTGACTCTTAGGGAGGTGATGGCTGTGCCCTGGCCCCACGTGGCACTGGGCAGCTGCCCTGTCCACCCTGGAGCCACTTCATCCCTGCAAAATCCCAACCTTTTGGAGCCACCCCAGCAAGATGCAGCTCTCTGCAGCCAGGCAGGTATCCCAGCATCCCTCCTCCTTGCTGTGTAGAAAATCTGATGAATCTCTTCCCAAAAAGTGCTGCTTCACATGAAAACATCCCCTCTGGCGTTTTGTGACCGTGCAAAAACCTTAGTGAAACGTTTTGTCCCCGTGGGAATGGTGTGTGATGTTGGAGGGGAGAGGAGGATCAGGCCAGCAATCCCCCACCACAGGTCAGCAGCACAGGCTGAGCCCTGGGGGAGGAAGGGAAGGATTTCATCCAGGTGGAGATGGAGATCTCCCATTGAGACAGGGATAAAAAAAAGGGCTCTGTCATTTTAAAGTCAATAATGTACAGCACTAAGAGGCTTTTGCATTAAATAATGCTCTTTTAAGGCTAGTGTGGTATAAATACCAGGGTGTCAGGTTGTCCCTGGTGTGCACTTTATCCCTGAATGGGGGTGTGTGGGTCAGACAGGGCAGGATGGAGCTGCTGGTGCAGGGAAGACTCCCTGAGCTGCTGCTGCCTTTGCCCAGCTGAGCAGCCTGAGTGTTACAGCAAAGCTCCAACATCACCAAGCAGCAGACTGGAAACAAACAGGAGGAATTCCTTTTATACCCAGCTCTCCCTGCTGAATGATGTTGAAGGGCCCAAAAGCACAGAGAATTCAGGACAGGCCATTAAACATTATGGTTCAGGCTCTAAGCACGGGAAGTTTGGAGGGTTTGACAGGGAGGAATAATTGAATGAAGCTCTAGATCCTTTCCCCAAACATTAACTGACATCCAGACACACGATCTGGACTTGGTAGCCCTTGATGTGATGGAGGATGGTTATTCTTTTGCATTGATGCTTTTCACTACCCCAGCATTAGCACAGTGAGGAGGTGAGATTTCCCCAGGCTCTGCAGCATCCTGCCATGCCCTGAGAGCTGCCAAAGCTCCCTCCTGTAATTCACTTTGTGGCACAGGCCATTCTGCCTGGAGTTTTCCTCTGACTCCATCAGGGTGACTTATCTCTGCTTGCTCGAGTGCTGTGGAGAGCCCTGAGCAGTTAAAGGAAATCTGATTGAGACTGACCCGAGACAGGATCCAGCCTTGGAGAAAAAGCCACTTAGATCCCTTGCTCTGCTGCTGATGGAGCCAGGGGTGTCCCCTGCCAGGGTCCCTTGACATGTCAACACACATCAATCTGCCCTGGCTGGCCTGTCTTTCCCAAGAGGCTTGAAAGGAAATGAAATGTTTCTTGTTGAATTTGAAGAGTCAGAGACATTGGGATGACCTTTGGTGTGAGGAAAGCAGGAGTAAACAGTGAACAGATAAAGTGCCTGTTGGAGGGGGAAAGGTGAAATGCTGCAAATCTGGAGGAGCAGATATTTGTGAGGGCTGTGGTTAAGAAATGATCCTGCCACGTGCTGTTTGTGGCAATTAGAGAAGCTGCCACCTTATAATCACAGGATCATTAAGGTTGGAGAAGCCTCCTGAGTCCAACCATTAAGGCAGCACTGCCAGGTCCACCTCTAAACCATGTCCCCAAGGGCCACATCTACATGTCTTTTAAATACTTCCAGGGAGATCTTGAAATAACTCTAAGGGTTTGTTTATTGCTGATATTCAGGGGAAATCTAATTTCTCCTGCTCCTGTCGGGGTGAGAGCTGTGGGATCTGCATCCCTGTTATGGAGAAGTTATCCCTGTCAGCTCCCTGAGCATGGACAGGTTATCCCTGTCAGCTCCCTGAGCATGGAGAGGCTGCAGCTCCTTCCCTTGTGCCAGCCCAGCCCCTCCTGGCTCAGTCAGGAGCTGCTTTTGAAGCTGCTGGAGCTAAAACTGTAAATAATGCATGGATATTGAAATGCCACCCGGGCAGGTGCCACAGGGCAGGCTGTCACCTTGGAAGGGGCTTCAGGTTTTCCACTGGCTCAGTCTGTAAAATGAGCCCTCATCCTGCTCGTTGCCCTCCACAAGTTGTCTGGGTTGCTCCAGAATTTAAAGCAATTAACCCAAACGGTGAAAAGTCCCATTTCCCCCCCAAAGTGATGAATATTGACCCTGACAAATGCTTGAATTGCCCGTGCTGTTCCCTCATTGAGCAAATGAACTGACAGCCAGAAGTGCTAGAAAATAATTTAAAGTAGGAAAAACCTGAGGCTGGGCTGAGATGATTTACAGCAGCAGGACATCTCTTCCCACTGACTCCCTCCTCTGAGCTTGCTCAGGTTCTTCCTGCAGCCTTAAAAAAGCTTCACGTGATCCCAGGCACTACCTGTGATTTAAAACCTCCATTTCCAGCCACTTCCCTCTCCCTCCTGCAACTAAACTGAGGAATAACCTGGCAGATCATCCATCCTGCTGGCATCGCTCCCCTCCCACCTCCTTGCACTTTTAGGTGGTTGTGCTCCCTTAAATATATTTTTAAGTTCTGTGTCTGATTAGAAAAGGCCTTTGACTGTGAAAAGTGTGGGGGGTTTAATTTATTTCTTTTAAATAATTACTCCTCTGCTTCTGGGCAGAGTGGAAATTAGATTTTCTATTGACACATGGCAGGGATTATTTAAATCTGTCCTCACAACTTGGGCTGCAGAGCGGGGAACCAACTAGTAGAAATTGTTATTAAAGGAGGGAATCAGCTGGTGAAATAATTAATCTTTACCCACGCTTCCTCCTGGCCTTGGAAGTCCTCCAAACACGCCGTGATTATTTGTCTTGTCTAAAACAGCCACCGACTCCTCTTTTAGGTGCTGAGGGGCAATTTGGTCCCTCTCCTGGATCCTGGAGGGGGAAAAGCATCTCTCCCCCAGCAGTGGTACCCACCTAATTACCAGCCAGCTCAGCAGGGCTGTCACCCCTGGCTATATTTCCCAATTAAGAGAATCAAGCTTTATGATGAGGCTTTGATAGAAGCTGTTTAAATTTATTATTTATTTTTCCAAGTCCTTTCACTCCAGGCATCGTTAGCGATGGTGAATGAAGGTGTTTAGTGAGCTCATCCATCACTTTGACTCTCGGGGTGAGTTTCCACCTCCCACGCCTCTCCTTGAATGAAACTATTGCTCTGAAATAGCGGGGCAAAGGCAGGCACTGCTGCTGCTCTTACCCTGGGGGGGAGAAGGGCTGCACTAAGCTTTTCAGCCAGCACAGATGGAGCTTTCCTGGCACATTCTCCCCTCTCTGAAGCCCAGCCCTGGTTGCTCATATCCAGGTATTTCTCTCTGTCCCTGGTCCTTGAGGTCCCCTCTCACCCCATGGGTGACCCACACAGGGACTTGAATCATCCCCTTCATCACTGGACGTGGGGTCATCCCTGGGGTGGAGAGAAAAAAGCCCCCTTTGGCCACGGGCTGAGCATCCCCCCAGCACTCAGGGCAGAGCAGAAGGGTCTTTTGCATCTCAAAAGGGGCTGGTTGGCACCTCCAAGAAAAGGGAGCCCCAACTGCAGAGCACAGACCCTGCCCATGGTCGGTCCCAGCTTTGGCTGTCACATGCCTTGCCAACATGTGACAGGCTGTGTTGTGACACGTCGCAGTCCCCCAGAAACGGGGCATTCAGCCCCAGGACTGATTCCTTTTGTCTAGCACATGTAGCCCAGGGTGGCAATATGCTCTTCCAGGTGTTTTCATGTTCCCTTTGTCCAGACTGGGGAGCTGGGGTGGGTTTTTTTGGGGATTCTATCCCTGTGAAGGTCATTTCTCACCGTGCTGTCAGGGATGAGGATTATTCCTCAACAGCATCTTGGCTGGGAGAAATGCCCATCTGGAGTGAGTCCCCTCCTGCACTCCCTGGTTTAATCAGCTGTTGGGTCACTGAGTGCTCAGATGGGGTTTATTATCCCAAAGATGACAAGTTGGAGACTTGGGAGGGGAAAAAATGCACATGTGTGTTTACACAATATGAACAAATCACTTTCCTTGGGAAGATTTGTTGTTGGGCTGATCTTTTCCAGCATCATTCCCCTCGAACAGCCAGCCCGGAGCACAGTGACACAAAACCTCATCACTGATGGGGACAGAAAACAGAGAAAAGGGCAAAAAGGGAAGCAGAGGGAGGAGGTGATTGAGCTGTAGCCTGATAGAGCTGATAACAGGGCCCTGTGTTGGAGCAGAAAAGCAAACCAGGCAGCCAGGGAAAACTCAGGGAAGGGTTTTGTGGTTTTCCTGCTTGTCCAGCAGAGTTTGCAGTGCTGGAGGGAACTGGGCAGGGCTGGTGTGGGGCTGTAAAGAGCACCATATCCCATTCCTCCTCTGTTCTACCCACTGGAAGGGTGCCTTGGCAGCCAGCTGCACCTCTTAGCTCTGTTTGCATCTTTGGGGGGGCAGCTGAATGCTGAAATCCCCACCAGGAGCAAGGAAATAACCTGCCAAAAGCAATGAAGTGCCACGGGAAGGGGAGGGTTTGCTTTGGGCACTTGAAGCTGTTCTTGCTGCCTGTTTTCCCTCTGTTTGGCTTTGCAGCCCTTCGTGCTGACCCTCTGCTCGGGGAAAGGGCTGCTGAAATGAAATAACTTTGGGAAGGGGGGCAAAACTGCCCAAGAAACTGTGCCCAGCAGGAAAAGGAACCCACGGGATGCTGACAAGTCAGGGTCAACCCCTGCTCAGTGAGCAACTTTGTGCTGTGCTCACAGAGGAGAGGAGTCCTATTAAATCTTCTCATTGGGACAGGGCATGAAAAGGCTACAAAACCCCATCCTTTTTCTTTTGAAGCCACGAGCAGTGGGTCAGGTTGTATCCTGTTATTGCTCGTTTGATGAAGTTGAGGTTACAATGGTTGCTCTGTTCTGCTGGCTCGAGTGGGACCCTTTCATTTTCTGTGCATGTTAATGTAAAGCAGATGCATCCCTTGGTGCAGGGAGGGCTCCAGGAAGCAGCCACACACTGGGCAGGTCTCAGCTGAATCCAGGGATCTCATCCCTCTCGGAGTGTTCCCACCCAGGGCAGGCAGGGCAGTGACAGGACTAAGGCACTGTCACTTGTGCATGGAAGACCATGCAAAACAGAACTGTTCTGGCTCAATTGATGTGCAAATCATGGTTAAAACTGGTAGCAAGGCCAAGCACAAGGTGAAAGGCTCTTCAAGGAAAAGGAACCCACGGGATGCTGACAGACCTCACCATGGAGCTCCTGCAGCACGAGGTCCTGGGTGTCCTGTGCTCTGTCAGTGAGAGCTGGGGGGCTCCTGAGCCCCAGGTGTGGTTGGAGGACACCAACCCCATATCTCTGGACAGCTCTAGGTCTGTCCATCCTCCACCCTGGATGGGGAGGTGACACATGTGCCCCCCAAAAAACAGCTGTCTGAAATGTGTTCATGGGCAGGCTGGAGCAGGAGGTGGTGGCTTCCCTTGAGTGTGTCAGGACTCAGGCTGGGCTTCAAACCCAGAGGTGGCCAAACCAGAGGGTTTGCCTTGGAGTGAAGATAAGGCAAGGATCAGGAGGGGAAAGGGAGAAACAGGGGGGTGATACCAGCTCCTGGCTCTGGTGAAAACTTCCCAAACAGTGTGGGGGACAAAAAGGGACCTTGGGAGCCAGGCTGGCGCTGCCTCTCGTGCTCTGGCTCTCATCAGAGCAGCAAGAGGGGAGCTCAGCCTGCCTAAACCCTTCCAAATGTGAGCTGTGCTCCAATAAAATAAACAGTTTAGGGAAAGCAAAGCCCCAGGCACACACTTTGGCAGCTGATCACTCTCTAATTGCAGGAAGAGAGTTGGGAGAGGGTTTTTTTTTATTTCTTTGGGCTGGTTTCTGATGAGAAAACTGGGCTGGAGGATCAGAGTTGAAGCTTCTCTGCCTTCATCCCCCACCCCCAAAAATCCTGTTTTCTTCCCCTTTGTATTAATGGAATTCAACTTATTTCAAGGAACAGGAAATACAAACAGCCCTTACAAAGTGTGAACCTCAAACTTTCAGCGAGAGCCTGTTCAGTTGGATACAGGGAGTTCTCTACAAACTTTTCCTGGGCTTTTTTTCTTGTTTGGTGGCACCAGGGGCAGTTTTGAGGGCTGGGGGAGGATTTTGGTGGGCAGGAGGAAACTGGAGCTTGACTTCGTGTGTTTCCCCCACCCCTAAAGCTCCCGGGGCTCTGGAATGGGATGGGATAATTAAGACCAGCCCCTTTCATCTGCAAATAGACTCGATGTGTAAAACCTCCTTTTGGTCTAAAATTCGTGGTGAGGGGGCCAGAGCAGGAGCAGCCACACACTGCCCCCCCATGCAGCCTGTTTTGGGGTCGTTCCTTGCAAAAATAAGGACCAAAACCAAGGGAGAGGCTGAAATTGAGGATTTCAGGGATCCATCCACCCTGCTTTTGCAGAAAGCCAGCACTGCCTTGACCTTCTCCATCCACCCCTGTGGATCTCCCATCCCTCCCCAGCTCAGCCCCTTCCTCTTGCCCCTTCCCACCCTTTTCTTTCCCCCCCTCTTCCTTTCAACTCACTGGTTATTCTGAACATATTGGCAGCAAACTGTATGTTTTTATGAGCAATTTGCTGGTGATTTCTCTTCCTGGGGCCTCTTTCCTTTGGGCACTGAGGGCTGCAACTCCATTCAAAGGTCCTTTTCCCAAGCAACCCAGAGCACTTCAGCTTCCTATCTCCCTGGTGGGGAGCTGCTCATGTAAATTCACTGTAACTTGGGTATTTTTGTATCTACTCAATCGTTAAAGTCCCTTTCCAAGAGTCTTTTCAGCTTTTATTTTATTTTCTCCTGTGTTAGAATGTAAAGAAAACGTTATTATTTTTATTGCAAACTATCGTTTATTATAATGCAAACTTGAACAAATTCTTATTTTGGGCCAATTCTCTTGCAGGGGGTTATTTACAGAAGCAGCAATCCCAAAGTGTTGTTTTCCTTTGAATTCTTGATTGGTTTGCTTTTGGCACTTGTGCAAATTGCCTTTTCTGCAAATGCAGGTTATTAATGGGGCGTCAGCTGCAGTTTCTTATTACGCTGGAGTAGAATTTATTGGAAATATTCCAGCACAGTTTCTCTATAGGAAAACACGGGTTTGAGAGCAAAATTTATCATACAAAGGATGATACAAATACATTGTTATTTTGGGAAGGATGGGGATAGAAAAATGGAGTGCTCCAACAGCAGGATATTTCCTCTTTTTCTCTTTTTGCAAGTAAGTTAATAGAGTTATAGCAAAGCATTGTGATAGATCCCAAGGGCTTGTTTTTAGCGTTTGGTTTAGCAGGAAATTAAAAACAAGTTGGGGAGAAAACTCCCTGTTCTTAGAACACAGAAATGGTGGTTCTCAAACAGAGCAAGGACTTCATGTCTCCATCCAGGCTCTGCTGGACCATGACAGGAGCTGGATGTGCCTCATGCAAATGAGAGCAGTTCTGCTGCTTAATTGTCCCTGCTGGAGAGATTTATCAAGTTGATTCTCCTGGTAAAGTACCTTCATTTTCCAATAACTTTGTTGCTTTTATAGGTTTAATTGGGTCTTTTTACTAAATCCCACAGAGATGGAGAGGCAGCAGCTGAGACTGGTGAGAGCTGCAGGGGAGAGTGGGCTGAGGATGGGGCTTGGCCATGGGGTGGTGTGGGGGGCGTTTTCATGGAGTTCCTCAATCATTAAGGTGGGAAAAGACCTTTAAAATCATCAAGTCCAACCATTAACCCAGCACTGCCAAGCCCACCTGTGGCTCTGAGCTCCACAGCTGCAAATCTGCTCCATCCCAGGTGTTTAGTTTGGTTCAGCCTCCCCACTGAACCTTCTAGAGGGGTTCCCATTGTAGGGCCCCATCAGTGCTCACCAAACACCCACCAAGTGCAGCTGCTTCTCCAGCAGCTGGAAATGGGCCCCAGCAAGTGGACACTTCCCTTGAGTTTCCAGGTCATGGATCTGTGACTTCCACTTGGCCAGTGTTGGTGGGGCACATTTATGTTGTTTGGACTGAAAGCCAAAAACAATGCATAGGAGGGGTTTTTCCCACTTTTAACTTAATTTCATTAACTTGTTTGATATATCTTGTTCCTTCTTGTGAATTGATATTTTTCTCGTCAGCTTCCAGCACCAGTGCAGTTTGTGCCCTTCCCTCCCCTTGTTTTTCCCTCTCCCCTGCACAAGATTGAGGCACATCTGCCTTAGAAGGCACTTGATACTGCAGTGCCAAAATGCTCAGTGCAAATGAAATTCCTGCCCTTTATTCCCCTTCCTTGGAAAGATGCTCCAGGGGAGAATTAGAGGCATTTAGGAGATCTTAAAGTAAATAACTCCAGAGACCCTTCTCTCTTTCTTCTGTTCTCCAGTCTCCTGTGCTCCCCAGATATCAGGTTCTTTCCCAAAATACCAAATTCCTCCATGCACATTATTTTGAATATTGGGTTGCTTGGGTGAGTTTAGAGCTGGCTCTGGGTCTTCAAAGTGTGTGTGTGTCTGGTCAAAGCCACCATCGGCTCTCAGGTGAGTGAGTCCCTCTGACAGACCCAGCAGAAGGGCCGAGGGCTGTGCCTCGAGTGGGACATTTGGTGGCACGGTGACACCTTGTCCCTTCACCACAGCAGGGAGGAGAAAATGTCCCATCCCCTGCAAGGTGGGAACCCACCTGGAAGGTGCAGTCTGTGGGCTCTGTTGCCCCTGGGCTGGAGTTGGGGTAACAGGCTGGCTTTAGGCACCAAGGGCTGGGTGACACTGTGCTGCTGGGTGACACTGCTCTGTGGGTGACATTGCACTGTAGGGTGACATTGCATTGTAGGGTGGCACTGAGATGACACTGTTCAGTGGGGTGACCCTGTGAGGTGACCCTGCTCTGCTGAGTGACACTGTGATGTGACACTGCTCTGTGGGGTGACACTGTGAGGTGACACTGCTCAGTGGGGTGACACTGCTCTGTGGGGTGACACTGTGAGGTGGCCCTGCNACTGTGATGTGACACTGCTCTGTGGGGTGACACTGTGAGGTGACCCTGCTCAGTGGGGTGACACTGCTCTGTGGGGTGACACTGTGAGGTGACCCTGCTCTGTTGGGTGACAGTGTGAGGTGACAGTGAGGTGGGGTGACACTGTGAGGTGACACTGCTCCCTGCTGGTTGGCCCTTCACTGAGGTGAAGGAGTTGACACTGGTGGAAAAGGTCAACACTATTCAGGGAGAAAAATTACTTTTTCTTGATATTTGTATCGTGAGCTTTTGGAATTTAATATCTCTGTGAAGTCTTGGGGGTTGGAACAAGATGATCTTTAAGGTCCCTTCCAACCCAAACCATTTGGTGATTTTATGAGTTTAGTAAGGAAATATAAAATCACAGCTGCTTGACTTTTATCATTATGCTGGGAAGGATTTCTTGATGAGATCTTTGTGATGCCACAGCGTGGGCAAAGCCACGAGGCCCCTGTCAGTTCTGCTGCTGCACAGATTTGACCCTTCCCATTAAACCCCCAGTGCATTTACTGAGCTTTATGGGTGGAATGGAGGTGGAACAGGCCTTGGTGTGGAGCCAAGGAAAATGCAGTGGGATTTGGGAAGGGAAGCCGAGTAAACACAGAGCTATTCCTGGAGCTGCTCGTGCTCTTGGCCACGCAGAGGAGGTCGCTGAGAGCATCATTCCCAGGGCATCCTGCTGCAACGGGGAATTTAGGGAGAATTGGAGCATTCCCTCCAGGTTTGCCCTTCAGATGCTTAAAAAAAGTGCTGTGCTGGGTCCGAGAAAGAGCCCAGTGTTTGGTTTTGCAATGGCAATAGGAGATCCTGCTTAGGGATGTGATTCCCACAGGGCATTTCCCAGCAGGCACAATTATTTTGTAAATGGCCATAATAAGGTTGATTTTGATGTCACACATCGGGGACAAGATGAGGAGCAAACCCTTCCCAAGATGAGCTCCAGCTGCCCTTCCCACCCCCCAAATCCCATGGCACTCCCTGGGCTGGGATTTGGGAGCAGGGAAAGGGCATTAACAAAGGGGATGTCTAGACTTTATGCCATGAAAACTGCAAATCTCAGCAAAACTGGGAAGGCTCTTGGAACAAGAGACCAAAATAACTAATCCCCACTGGTACTTCCCCTCTTAGCAGTAAAGACTTAGGAATTTTGAATGTATTTCTTGGTAAGCTCTAAAGGGGGCTTTATAGTTACATATTTTTATGTATTTTTAAAAAATCCTCTTTACCCGGAATCTCTCTGAGGAGAGGAGTGAAATCTTTGCAAGCTGTTAATTTCTAAAGGCAGTGAGGAACAGAGACTTTAAACTGTGCTGTTAGTAAAGCTCTAAACCTTTGTGTGGTGGTAAACAAGGAGCTGAACCAGTGAACATTATTTACTAACAGAGGCCCTGCATTTGCAGAGTTTGTTTGTATTCCTTCCCTCCATTTCCCAAATACCCATTCCAGTGTTTCACTGCCATCCTTTGGGGCAGGGACTTTGAGAAAGCACTTTAATACTTATTTTTGATACCACCAGTGTTTCAGGACAAATCTTCTATCTCAGGATTCTACCTTCTTCTTCTTTCTGATGACTCATTATGTTCAATAATGTTTTGCTGACATTTTTGTGAATAGTTTTCTCATCAGGTATCATTTGAATGAATTTCATATTGTAATTCTTCACTCTCTGGGGCTGCCTCTTCATATTTCTTGAGCTGTTTCTTTGCCCTGCAAGGAAAAGGCTCAGTAGCCCAATTATCCTTTAGTACATGACACATTGGTGTCTCCTGTCACGATTTGTGCAGTGTTGAGAGAAATGTCATGAATTTTAAACTAAGAGGAAACACCTCTCTTTGAATTGTTTGTTCTAAACATCAGCATTCCTGTTTCTGGGATTTTTTTTTCTGCTCTGATTCCATCCTGCATATAAAATAGCTTTCAGTTCAGCCTGAGTGTGTGTAAAGCAGCATCCTGCCAATGTGGTACCAGGGGTTTGGTGCAGGGCTGTATTCCCAATCCTGGCATTACACTGGTCAAAACCCCAGCTGGGGAAAAAAGAAATCAGTGTCTTTCCCTATGGAATAACCTCCTTAAACATCAGGATGGAACCAGAGGGTGTAACTGATCCCCCACTAAAGCCTGTAGGGATTTGTAAGATCCTCCAGAGATTTGGGGCTGTCCTGTGGCCAACTTTAGGGCAGGGCTTCAAGTTGTTGCAGCTGTTTGTTAAGAGAATATCCCCCTCATTTCCATGAGAGGGCTCAGAATATGCACCCAACTACTGGTATTAAATCATGTTCAGGGCTTGTTTGTTGGTTTCCCTTGGGACAGGAGGAACGTGGGCTGATGCAGGAGAGCAAACCATCCCCCAGAACAAGCCCAGGGCATATCCAGGCTGGATCAATCCCTGCCTTTTTGGCCATGCTATTTTATTTATTCATTTATAGTGAGATCCCACTATAAACAGCTTTGGTGCTCAAAGACTGCAAGATGAGCAATTTGGGGTTTTTGGGTGGGAAGAGCTTTTTGGTGAGGCATCCCCTTGATTCCAGATGGGGCTGCACCTATGCAAGAGAAGCAGCTGCCACCACGTGAACACCAAATTATTTTTATATAATAATAATAATAATGTGCTCTTTCACAGATTTTTCCCAACGTTTCACATCACATTACCAGCTGTTTTCTGCCCACATGCAGGTTAAATGAGACCTCGTAAAGGGCTAAGTATAGATTTTGTTAAATGGCTGTGGGGGCATGTTTGGGGTTTCAGCCAACCCAGCAAACCACGAAGTGCCACTGCCAGAAGTGCCACCAGAGCAGAGAAATGTGTCCCCAAGGCACAGGAGGGTTTAGTGAGAGCCCAGATGTGTTGACATTATTGACTCACCCACTGGAGCGTGGCTCTGGATCACTTAATGAGAGATTTGCACTCTATGAGCCGTCTTACCATAAGAGAAAAAAAACCAAACAAAAATTAAAACCCACAAATTAAACAGACACCACATCTCTTAAGCAAGGAAAAACATAAAACCACCAGTTTGGGAACTTTTTAAAAAGCCTTTTCATTCTCCTGCTATTGAGGACTGATCCCCCACCTAAGTTACTTCTATCAGACCTTCCAGAGCTGTTTCCTCCCAGAAATTCTGAGCTATTTCTTAGTCTTAAAACTTATTAACACTATTAAAGTGAGGGCCCAGCTCTTTGGGTGAGCCCAGGGACTGACAGATCTGTCCCAGGCCATGGCACAAAGGTGGCCACAACAGACAGAACCTGCTGAGCTGCCCCACTCACTCACAGGGTGCTGTAACCCAATATTTTCCTTGTGCCAGGGCTGCTGTCAGGATGATGCATCAGAATTACCCACAGGTCTCCTGGGTACTCAGAATCAGGGGGTTAATAAAAAGTCAGTGTTATGATCTGGTTATTAAAATTCTTAGAAATGCCTCTGCCTGAGTGAAGGTGCAAACAAGAGCAGATGCCAAAGTCAATAGTGTGGGGTTTATTTAATGGTAAATGTGAGGCAGAGGAAGAAATAGGAAAAAGGAGGGGGGGGAAGAATAGAAAATGTATCACCACTTTGTGTAACCTGGAGGCATCTGTGGGTCCAGTTCTTCTGGTCTTCTCAGGGGTGAGGGTCCCACAAAACATGAGCCCAGTGGATTAGCAGAGGTTCAGGAGATGTCCAGGAGATACCTGGTGGTGGGGATTCTTCACAGTCTCTCCAGNAAAATTCTTAGAAATGCCTCTGCCTGAGTGAAGGTGCAAACAAGAGCAGATGCCAAAGTCAATAGTGTGGGGTTTATTTAATGGTAAATGTGAGGCAGAGGAAGAAATAGGAAAAAGGAGGGGGGGGAAGAATAGAAAATGTATCACCACTTTGTGTAACCTGGAGGCATCTGTGGGTCCAGTTCTTCTGGTCTTCTCAGGGGTGAGGGTCCCACAAAACATGAGCCCAGTGGATTAGCAGAGGTTCAGGAGATGTCCAGGAGATACCTGGTGGTGGGGATTCTTCACAGTCTCTCCAGCTCTGGATTTGCTGCATCACTTGGATCACGTGCAGTCCTCTGCTGGTGGGAGGTCTCAGGAACGAGGCAGGGGGGCACTTTGGGGGTCTTTGATGGTTTACGACCCATTCTCAGCTGCCTTTGACACAGACAAGTCCCATGTCCATGTGGTCCTCCCAGAGTGGGGGCGGTTACTGCTCGGCTTGGGTGTGCAGAGATTTGGCCATCACCCCCCCAAACGCCTCAGTTGGGGCTGGATTCTTAACACAGATACACTCTTCTTTCCTGAGCCTTGTTTATGTCTCTGACCTGAGATGATTCGACAACAGTCTTGTCTCAGGTCCTGGTCACAAACTGTGTGTGAGAAGAAGAGCCCATCTTGAACATTCTACCTGAATCACTCACATTCTTACCCTCTCCAAGAGCAGCCACGGACCTCAGAGTGATTAACACCATTAACATTCTTCTCCTCTCCTCCCTGCCACAGCTTGAAAGCCGTGCTGATGGGGAAGCCCCAGGACAACACGGTGGACTTGTCGGGCATCCCGGTGACGCCGCGGGACGTGGAGCGGGTGGCCGCGTACCTGCAGCGCAGCTCGGAGCACATCGACACGCTGGAGCTCTGCTTCACCGAGCTCACCGACGACGTGCTGCTGCAGCTGCTGCCCGCGCTGGGTGCTCTGCCACACCTCACCACCCTGTCCCTCAACGGCAACCGCCTCACCAAGGCCATCCTGCGCGACCTCACCGACACCCTCAAGGACCCCAAGAAGTTCCCCAGCGTCACCTGGATCGACCTGGGCAACAACGTGGACATCTTCTCCTTGCCACAGCCCTTCCTGGTCAGCCTGAAGAGGCGCTGCCCCAAGCAGGGCAACTTGCCCACCATCCTGGAGTTTGGGGAGGGTCAGGTGAGCGATTTGGAAGGTCAGGATGGGCTGGCTGAGAGCCAGGAGGACCTGAGAGCTGGACCAGGTGAGACTGACAGCACAGACATGGAGCAGACGGACAGAACAGACAGGGCTGGGGAGCTGCCCAGCTCGGAGAGAGGTGCTGGGACACCACAGACATGATGTCCAGCCCCGGGGCTCTTGGGTGAGTGTGTTGAGCAAGGATTACTCCAATCCAAGACCTTGGCCTTTGGGGGGTCCTGGCACAGTGGGATGCTTTGGGAGCCTGGACTGCCACCTCCCCCCTGTACCATGAATGGTGGTGATTTTCTTTTCAAAGAACAGGTAAAGGTGATCACATTGAATATCTGTATTTTATAAAAGCTGCCCAGGTACCTTTAAGCATTAGTGACGTGCTGTGCTTCTGGTTCTCTCCAAAATGCATCTCCAAGGTGGTGTGAGAGCTGTAGAAGAGCAGGAAGAGGGAGCAGAAAGGTGCCCAGACTGTGCAGGGAAGGGTTCCTTTCCTCAGTGCTGGATCCTGCCAGGCCCAGCTGCTCTCCCACCCGTGATGGACAGACAGCAGTCACCCCAGAGATGCCAAGGAGATAAAAACCTTAACTCCTTTCCAGCCTGACTCCAGGAGTTGCTGATGAGCAGCAAACCTGCTGAGATCCAACACCAGTCTGCTCACACACTAACCAGGGGTGTTTCTCCTCACTCTGTGAGCCAGCCTGGAGGGAGAGCTGAATCCCTGTCCCCAATGTGCCTGGACACCACCCTCACCCTCCAGCCTTACCGAAACCAGGCTGGCACTTGTGCCTGCCCAGTATTTATTCTGATGTAAAAACCACTCTCCCACCAGCTGTGCTGCTGTAAAAACTCCAGAGCTTTTAATGTGGTACCTGGAACTTGCACCAGCAGTGCTGGGAGGATGTGATCCATATGTGGAGTGCTCTCTGTTGCTGACAAGAGACCACAATCCTGAAGGTTTTGAAAGGGAAAACCAATCGTGGGGTTCATCCCTCTGTCACTGCCACTGAGGGTCAGGCAGTCCCACCCAGCTGGGATTTAAAGCCTCAGAAAGGCTTTGGGTCACTCACCTGTGTCCTTTGCCCCCTGGACCACAAGTGCTCTGTTTCTAAGACCTCCTTCTGTTTTTCTCTAAGAGACATGGGCTTCATTTTCTTTTCTTTTTGATGGAAAATGGATCACCCAGAGCAGCAGTGCTGGAATGTGCACCTTGGCTTTTGAACCAGAATTACATTTGATCCCAAACCTCGGGAGAGGGCAGGAAAGGGTAAAAACCTCCCTCTCCCTCATGTTCCAAGGACCAGATGTGACTCCCTTTGCTCAGGGGGAGCCCCTTCCTTTGTTCCAAGCCTTTCCCCTGGCCAGCTCACAGCTCTTTATCCTGGCTCCCAGCAGTGACTCTGGCTTTACTTTTTCTGGGTGCAAACAGTCAGACTTTTGGTCGTGCCTTTGGCTCTGCCCATTTATCACAGCACCAGAAGCTTTTCTCAGAGCTGCCAGTGGTTGTTCCTCCTCCGTTCACAAGTAGGTAACTTAGAAGAAACTCTGTTGTTTTAATACATTTGGAACCATTCAGTATGATTTGCATGTAGCCAAGCCTTTTTTCCTTTTTTTTAATTCTAACTCTTTCCAACAGGCATGAAAAAAACTTTGCAGTGAATAAAACTGTCCTGTTTGAAATCTGTAATCCAAATAAATGACAATGTTTAATACCCAGTGTAGAATTTTTCCTCTGTCCAGGTGGAATGCCCAGCAAAAACCCCGACCAGAGAGAGCACTTGCTAAGAGCTGCTGGTCTGGGTTCTTCAGGGGGCTTAAAAAAAGGGTCACTGGAGCAGTTTGTGGGCTGGATTCTTCAGGGTGGGCACAAGGTGGATGCAGAAGCATCAAGGAAGAATCTTTTAAACATCACCAGTATGTAAATGTGGGAGAAAGGAATGCTGAGAATGGCATAGTGGTCCACAGGGCATTTACCTCCAATATAAGTCTCAGTGCCCTGATGGAAATGGCTGGTTATTTGCAGCAAGGACTCTCTCTCTCTCTGTATAACAATCTCAATTCCAACACCTGAACCATGACAGGGCACAGGACATGGGGAAGGTTTGTCCTAACTCAGAGAAGACCCTCCTGCAGCCCTGAGGGCCATTTCCACCATTCCAACTTTAATAAGGTGCCTTTAGGAGAGGTATAAAGCAAGCAGAGTGTGATACCCCAGGCTGGCCAGGTCCCAGCTGCACCTTGACCCACCAGCTCAGCCTTGGAGGCTGCACATCTTCCCCTCCCAAAGAGCCACAGTCAGGGCTCTCCTTGCCTGGGTCAGGCTGGGGATGTTAATTCAACATGGGGAGATTTAATCAAGAACAAGATTTCTCCCAATAAAAAACCCAAACATCAAACCCCCAAAAACTCCAGCAATGAGGTCAAGCACTTGCATCATCAGCACCTCCATCCCAGGCTCCCCTGCTCTTTATGCACAGCTAAAGCCCCTCTGTCTGCTTCAATTATTTAATCACAACTCTTTGCTGCAAGATTATTTTCTGTAAGTATTTGCAGAGACAGCAGCTGCCTGGGCCTGAGGATCTGTGTGGAGCCCCCACTTTGGCTGTGCAAATCCATAAACCAGAGGCATTTTGCATTTAGAGCACTGCATCATTTACTGCTGCTTTGCTCAATTCCCTCACCAACACAAACCACCCAGGAGGTTTCTCCTGCCACGTTTCCCCTCCAGCTGAACTTCCACCTGCTGTGAAACACATCAAACTGGGAAATATTTTGCATTTATCAGG
Organism: Campylorhamphus procurvoides; assembly: GCA_013396655.1. Classification (NCBI taxonomy): domain Eukaryota; kingdom Metazoa; phylum Chordata; class Aves; order Passeriformes; family Dendrocolaptidae; genus Campylorhamphus; species Campylorhamphus procurvoides. Next base: position 31,537 of record WBMV01003891.1, on the reverse strand, counting down.
CTCTTTGTGCAAGGGGCTACCAGCCCACCAGGCTGGCTTTGGCTGCAGAGGATAAATGAGAGAATTACAGGTTTGGGTTGGAAGGGACCTTAAAGATCACCTAATTATAACTCCCTACCATGGGCAGGGACACCTTCCACTAGCCCAGGGTGCTCCAAGCCCTGTCCAACCTGGCATGGGACACTCCCAGGGATGGGGCAGCCACAGCTTCTCTGCCCAACCTGTGCCAGGGCCTGCCCACCCTCCCAAGTGCAGGTTTCTGTCCCCAGTGCTGCCACAGATGTGCTGGGAACTGGGGACAGAAACCCCATCCCAGCTGTGAAATGCTGGGCTTGGGATCCTCACATGGTCAAAGGAAGAGCCTCCAGAGAAAGACCCCCCAGCCCTTCACCCTGTGCAGACATCGAGCTGCCCCCTGGCACTGGCAGGCTGTGCCAGCAGCTCTGTGCCCAGAGGGCATTCAGCCCTTCTGAGACAAGGAAAGAGCTGGAAAGAGCCTTTTATCAATATATCCATGCATGCTGAAGGATGCACCAAATTACTTCGATAGGAAAAGGACAAAAAAACCAGAGACAGTTACTAGTTATAAAAGCAAGAGGCTTTGGCTAATCAGTCCCTTCCTCACAGTGTGGATTAGTTCAATTATCCATTTAGTGCACTTCAGGATAATGATGATCCTGTGGGCTCAGGAAAGAGGGCGTTTTGTTTTGGTATTTTAAGAGAGCAGTGTGAGATGCTTCGCTTCGCAGCTCATCAGCATCAAAACAAGCTCAGGGCTCCCTCTCTGGATAATCAATGCTCCCCGTGCTGGTGCTTCGGGTCAGAGGCTTTTCAATGGCCCTAGAAGAAGGATTCGAGGACTGAAAAATCACTGCTTATGGAATATTCAAGTTGACTGAGGTCGTTCCCTGTCAAAGAGGGGAGGAAATGGCCACCATAAAAATAAAAAAGTCCATAAAACCCCCGAGCCCGGTTGGGTTAGTTATCTCCACCAGCACCACAGCTCTGCCTGGGCATGAAACAAACCAGTCTGGGGGAGAAGATTTATGCCTTCAGCAACAAAAATGTAATTGGAAATCATTCTGTGCAGATTGAGGAGCCCACAGAGAGGAGAATCGAAACAGCAGGTGAGGAATGAGAGAGGAATGAGAGAGGCATGAAGGGGCTCCTGCCAGCTGGGTTATCTCTGAAGAGTTTGCACAAGCGCTGTTTGGGTTTTGAAAGTGATTATTCATTTAAAATGAGGGTTACACTCCTGGGGAATAAGCTGGAAGCAGCCAGGAGGGCCGGGCAGGGCCATCCTCAAGCACGGGAAGGCAAAGAAGCAACAGAAAACACTGCTGGGTACTGCAAGAGGCTCAAAAAGACTTTGGCCTAAAGCATTGCTGATGTTCAGCAGCCCCTTGCAAAGGAGCAGAGGGCTGCAAATGGCAACCCAAAGGACTAAGGGGAGGCAGGGGCTGCTCCAGGCAATGGCACCACACAGGGTTATCCCACTGCAATGGGGTTTGCAGCCAGGCTCCGGGCTCTCCCGTGGCTCAGCACTCCCCTTTCCAGCAGCAGGAGAGGAGGGAACTCCTGACCTTGTGCAAGGGCCAACAGTGTCCTCAGAAAGGCAGAGACCCCCATGTTCCATTAACTGGGAGTGCATTGTCTGTAGCTGCTATTGCCAAGGAAACTAATTGACCTTATTAGCAGTATTCATGTAATAATGCTTAGGAGGAAGGGAAAAAACCAACTGACCCAACCTCTCCAGTGAAATGTTCCTTGGTGAGCAACAGATTTAATGTCCCCTGACCTCTCTGGCACAGAGATGTCATCCTGTGATCCTACTGTTCTTTTGCTCCAGGGGCAGTTGAGTTTTTTATCTGCCCAAGGGCCACGTTCCACCAGCAAGAGGAGATGAACTTTCCAGCTCTGTTAAATGTCTTTAGCCTTAAATTCTGAAGGACAAACAAGAAACCAGATCTGTCACTCACAGTGCTCCAACAGCCTCCAGTGATGTCTCAGAGCTCCAGCTTGATGAAATACTCTCCAATGCTCAAGAGCTGCCAGCAAAAGAGCTGATGACCCTGTGACACCAGAACCTGCTGGGTTTGGGGGATTCAGCCTTTCCTTCCACGTCTTGGGGGGGATAGAGATCTTCTAAGGGGATGATGTGGAGTTAAAGGCTCAGTGGGGATCACTCCCCTCCCTTTCTGCACCCCATGGCCAGGGATTTCAAGCTATAGGTCTGTACATGCCCAGGCAGCACATCATGACTGCTACTGATCACACAAAACTGGCCAGGAAATAAGAAATACAACAGGTTTGGGTCCTGTCTTAAAAATTGATATCTGCAGGGAGTGACCACTCACAGGAAGGGAAGTTCCCAGCCAGGAGACTCGAGATGGGCAGAAGAGACAAAGGGAACCTGCAGAGCAGGGCTGGCTGTGAAGCTGCTCACTCATCTCACCTCACTGAGAGAGACCCCCACTCTGCTTGTACCAGAAAAGCTGCTCCAAACCCACACAGGTTCAATCCCTTCACCACCAGGACCAAGCCCTGGGCAGGACCCAGGTCCTGCTCCCTGATGCCTACTCATATTTTCACCCATTTTACTTACACCCAGCTTTAGGATAAACTATCTTTTCCTCACTCCTTATCTTTCCTGTTCTTCATTCAGAGGAAAAATATTGAATATCAGGCACTCAGGAGGGTGTTTGGGCAGGACAGGCAAATGGGTTTGTCTGCACTTGCTAAAGCTGGGCTTTGGGCTGAGGTTTCCCTCCTCTCTGCCTTAGCAAACCACAGCTTGTGGGGTATTTATTTTCATTCTCTTCTAAGCTTTTAGAATAAAATACATATTTTCAGGGTATGTGGAGGATTTCCCGGAACACAGAGCACTCCAGGGGAGAAGTGAAATAGGAATTGAACTGGAGGGTGTGGTGGGTATGGGCTGTTTTTGGGGGGTTTTTACCATATTTTGCAGCCTCTGGGTTATCAAGAAGCAAGTTTGTAGGAAATGGCTGGTTTGGGGGAATGAATAATCAATCACAACTGCTGCAGAAGAAAGCAGCAGGAGCTAAAGATGATGTTTGCAGGATGCAGTTTTCCCTGTGGAGAAGGTGACTCTGGAGAGGGTTATGAAGAAGGGACAAACTGAGACCTGGACAAATCTCACCCACTACATTTGGGACTAAAAAAATGACCAGGTAAAAATGCAGGAGGAGTTTAGGCTAAAACTTTCAGCAGCTCCCACATTACCTCAAGTCGGGTATTTTGTTTGCCCTTTACTAACAGAAGGAAAAATCCTGGCTAGGGGAATCTTTTGCATTATTTATTGGCAGCTCATGCCAGGGTGTTTAACACTGGCCCTGGAGATAGGAAATAGTCTTCTCGAGCTCAGATGATAGGGAAAATGTATACAGCAGCATTTGGAGAAGTAATGGAAGAATTATCCCTCAAGGACTGCTTGCTTTACATACAAACCACTTAGCAAGCACAGTCAGAAACCAAAGGGGTTTCAGCTCCTGCTGATCACAGAGCTCAGAACCAACATTACACTGCAGTTGGGATGTGTCTCATTCCTGGTGGAATCATTTTCCTGGGTGGAATGATAAGGCTGATGCCAAAAGGGCCCAGAAAAAGGTGCAAGATGGCAAACACTGAGCACTGAAGGGAGCCAGCCCCTTGGGAGATGGGATGGATGGATGAGGCCACCTTCCCCTTCCAGCCCATCAATTCTCTCCTGCATTTCAATGAGCAAATACTCTGCCCAGTTGTGAAATTCCCCTTTTCCCACAACAACAAAGAGCAGCTGATGGATCCTACTGTTTTGATGTTCACAGAATCAAGTAGGTTGGAAAAGACCTCTGAGATCATTTGGTCCTACCTTTGACCCCCTTCCCCTTCAACCCCAGTTTAAAGCCAGCTGGTTCCATGTAAACTGCATAAGCCAATGGCTCAATTCCTCCTGATGGATGGGGAATTGGAGGTGTTTTGTTTATAGCCCCTTCTGGAGGTTTTGGGCACACATTTTCTATCTTCTCCTCTTTAACTATGCAGAGACATAACTGGTTTTAACTTCAGCTTAGTTTACAGTTTCACATAAAACTAAAGATCTGATTTAATAAGAGTCAAAAGATGCAACCTGTTCACCTCCACCTTTAATTACATGTGCAGTTTTCTGAGTTTTCTCCTGCCTCTTAATAGTTTATTGATTCTGTGGCTTCTGTGCCATCTTTCTCCTTTGCTTTTTTATTAACTCAGTCTGAGGAGAACATAAACCTGTGGCACATCCTTAGAGGAGGCTTGGCTTGGCTGTATCTGGTGGGGCGGGCTGAGCAATCCCCTGCCTGTGAGCCTGCTGCATGTGGCATCTCTCAGTTGTTAGCAGAAGCAGAAACAGATTGGAGTTTTACAAAAGGGAAGCACAAGGAGAAGAGAAAGATCAATCTATAACTCACTGCAGATCTGGCCCCTGCATTTATCACTGGTTTTTCCAGGCACCTGCTGTGAGGCTGCTCTAGCTCTGCCTCTCCCTGGCAGCTGTGCCCTTCTCCAGGGGAAACCAAAGCTCCCCTGGGCTTGTGCAAACCTCTGTGAAGCTGCTCTGTGATTAGGATTTCACACTGCAAGCAGCAAGTGGCAGCAATCCTAAACACAACATGATTTAACCTCCGAGTACCTCCTTACAGACATGCCTGTCCTACAGGGATGAACTCCTGGAACAGACATTCAGAGAGTCAGGGGTGTGTGTGGGGAAACTCTGAGCTAAAAAAGGGATATGGGCTCTAACAAATATGGACAATCCAGCTGCATCAGCACAGCAGCTTCTTGTCTTGCTGCTACCTCCAGGTACGACCTGCAATTCCAGCTTGCTTATATAAATGAAATATAAGGCAATAAAGAATCAATCTCTGTGCATCCCACTCTCTACCTGCTATCCCAGCTCTTACCCAACTCCTGGGGAATCCTGCACAGGCAGAAAAATCCCAGAGGTGGAGAGAATTCAAACACACAAAATAAAAGGCAGCTGCTTCAGGCTATGTGCCTTTATACATCACTTTCTAGGAGGAGGAGAACTTCACCATTATATTTTTTTGCTTTATTTCATCCCCTTCCCTGTGCCCACCTGCTTGTTAAATTATGAATTTGAAGGCTCAGTGTTTTCCCAAGTGCTCTGAGGGAAGCTGTGCTTTCTTGCAGGCTCAGAGCTCCCCTCCATCACATGCCCTGAAACAGCACAGAGCTGCAGGCTGAAATGCAAACCTCATTCCTTTTTTGTGCCCCCCACTTGCCTTCCTTTGCCATGAAAACATGCCAACTACGTTCAGGGAGGGATAAAAAACCCAAAGATAATCAGGCAAATTATGAGAGGGAGATTTTGAAAAGAACAAAGCATCTCCTTCTCCCTTCCAAGCAGCTGAAGAGGCTTTGCAGCTGAGCTCAAGGCCAACTGGGTAATACATGTTTTCCCAAAAACTGGCAAAAGTTACTGTAAAAAACCCTCCATTGTTCAGCCAGGAGGGGAAAAACCAAAACCCAAGGCCACAAACAAAAGCAAGCAGTAGAACAGCTTAAAGCATTGCAACACTCAGGACATGCAAGCTCTATTTCTTCCAAGTTCTGTTTCACTCCAGCTCCTTTCTAGAGCTCAGGGCCAAGCTCAGCTCACACCTGGCCCACCCAGTGAACTGGTGGCACTGGAAGATGTCTGCAATGAGCTAAATGAACCAAGTCCCAGCATCACTGGGGGAAAACTCAGCTTCCCAACCCCAGAGATAACTCAATCTTCTCTGCATCTCTCCCTGAAAGTGTCCTCCTTCCTCCTCATTAACCTGAGTGGATATTGCTTCGGTAAGTGATACTACTAATGAGGAAGCCATGGAAGGCAGGATCAAATTTTCTCACACCTTGTCATTTTAATCTGTGTGTTCCTCCAATCATGTTTCTGTTCCCTCCAAACCCACCAGAAGCTCTTCCAAAGTCACAGACCCAACAGCCTCCCCTCAACTCCCTCCCTGCACCACGATCAGCACTTTCCCACCACCACCAATTACTTCCTTCTCCCTTCTGAATTTTCAGAACCTGAAAGGTTTCATTAGACACAGTTTCTCTGGGAAATCATAATTTTTCCTACCTGCTTTAATTTCCTCTTCTAAAGGATGCAGGCACCACCTCTTCTTCCTCACACAACTGGGACCTTCTGCATGCCAGCCAGCTCCAAAGGCTTCTTATTTATCCATCAGAAAAGCAGATTTTTCTTCTCACTTGCCTCCAAAACCACCCAGAAGTTTGCTCTTTCATCCTGCATGAAGCAGGTCGAACTAGATAAGTGTGATATTATTTTTATAAGGACAGAACCCCAAGTCCTCACCCTGTGACCTCAGGGGAGCACAAAATGGAAGGTGGACGTTTAGAACTAATTAGACACAACGAGCCTCACCTGGGGCCTCTTAACAAGCCCCAGGTTTTCCTCATTAAGGGTCAATTAAGTAATTGTCCTGAGCCCAGGCCAAGCCCTGCCCTGGTCTGTGAGCACCTGCACACCGTGCTTTTTAACAGGTGATGGAAATCAAGGGCTGTGGGGGGTGATTAAAAGAGTTTCCAGAGTGATTGGATGCAACTGGAATGGCTGAGCAGCAACAAGAAGTGCCTGGAAAGAATGAACCCATGGGGTTTGGGAAAAAAACCTTTAATCTGATAGTTTAAATCTTATTTTGTAGTTCTAATTCTGCACAAATATCCTCTCTGCACTGACCAAAACTCCTGAACACACTGTCTGGAGGTGCTAAGGAGGGAATAAACCTGTCTGAAGAGCTGCTGTGATGAAGGGACAGCTCTGGTCTCATGGCTGCCCCTGCTCTGTGTGGCTCTTGGTGAGGTGCAGCCCATCTTGGGGGCTGGTTTTTCTCGTGGTTGTGTGAAAACCCATGAATTTGGATCTTTGGGGAGAGTTTCTGGTCCAGAGGGAGGCAGAGGAGGGAACTGTGCTTGCAAGGGAACTCTCTTCAAGGGAGCAGCAGGCTGAGGTCACTGGGTTTGCAGAGGGGACATAAGAACATTGGTAGTGTCTTCCCAACACCTGCTGAATTCACTGTGCATTTCCAAGTTCCCAGCTCACACCCTGCTTTGAAACACTTCTCATCACCTTCCCAGCAGGTATCCCATGTATTAACATCCCAAGGAGCTCTAGGCACAAAGATTTTATTATTTACTGCTGTGTGTGAAAGCAATAAATATCTGATTTGACACATTTAAGTAAAATTGCTTTATCCAACCACCAACCAAATTTGCCTTCCCTCTCCTCGTCCCCTCACAGCAGGACTCCTGAGCTCCAGTTTTTCACCTGTAATGAGGAGGTTATCTGGAACCAAGATTATCTGGTGGAGACATAAAACATTATATTAAACATTTAATCTGCTGTTATGGGCTGTATGAAGCAACTGTACACAGTCACTGATCACCTGAACACCAACATTGCACTTGCTGTCAGATAAGGGCTCTGATAATCAAATTATTATCAGAAGCATTTGCTACCATAGTATCTTGACTCAGGTATTTATTAATAAAGCTGGTTTTTGTTATGGGTGATAAGCTGGAAGTTTGTCTCTGAATGTGCTATTAAACCTCTAACCCGTTCCCCTATTCTGTTAATAACAGCATCCAATACAACCCCCCAGCTAACAATAAGAAGTCAACAGATGCAGTCTGCATGTGTACAGAATACAAGAAAAACAAAGCAAATCAAACCTGCAGAAACTGTCCTACAAGATCAGGAAAAACACAAGCAAAGGAGTAATTCAAAAACATAGAAAATAAATCAAAGTGACAAAGAAAACCAAGGAGAGATCAGCAGAAAGCCACAGGCAGCTTTAGAAATCTCAATCATTATTTGTTTACAGTTCATGTTGCAGCTGTGCCATGCAATTATTTTACCACAAACCATTAAAAATAAAAAAACCTCTTATATTAAAAAAAATATCTAAGCATTGACTTGCAAAACCTGACAGTCTGCAAAAAGAAAAGAAAACAAGTACAGGAAAAGCCTTAATTATTGGAGATGAAACTTTTAACATCTCCATTTGATTAAAACAGCAGGGATTTCCAATTCAGCCTCCATGAAGTGCTTTTCTCATTTGTATTTCGTTCAGGTTGCAGTTCCACACAGGTGCTGGGCTGGGGGGTGTTTATTGACTCCACCACTGAGGAGGCACAGGGGGCCTGGCAGGTCCTGAGGCTGCCAGGGGGAGAAGGTAATGGAGAATCATTCTTCATGTAGCATTTTTATGGAATTTTAACTCCTTTGGCTCCTCATCACACTGTTTGTTCATGCTCTCTGTGTAACTGCTGTCTGCTCCAACCAGGAACTCTGGGGTTGGAACCATCACTGCAGTGGGTTTGCACAGCATCACAAACAGCCTTTGCTGGTCCAACACTAAAAAGCATTAATTAACAACTAATTAAAGAGTTGACATTTTCACTGCGTGGGGGATTCTCTGCATTGTAATGAAAGTTGCAAATCTTACTATACAGCTGGGAAGGAACTAGCAGTAAAAACCATGTTTCCCCAATCACCCATCTTCCAGGACTGTAAAACCTCTCAAGAAACACTGAGCTTGGTCACTGCCCCACCTTGTGGGCTCAAGCAGGACAGATGTTATTCCTTTGAATTAGAGTACAGCAGCACAAAATGCTTCATGTTCTTTCCATATGTCCATAAAACTGAAACACTAAATTCATGAACTGACAAAATAAGGTGAAGGTTTGTCCTACCAGACCATTAACCTTGTCCTTCTTTACAGCACCACGTGCAATGTACCAAAGCTCTGGCAGCACAAGGTCAGTTGGGGGCTACAGACACCACTGAGCAGGAGAGGCCAAAGACCTCCAAGCCTGTTTTGAGCCCTCTTTGCTCAGAGTTGCTTCCTGTGGCACCTGGGGAACTGTGACAAAGCATTGCCAAGGTGGCAGCTGGAAGAAAACAAACCTGGAACACTTTTCTTGCATGACACACCAATAGATCTTAGCTGTTCTAGGAAACTGCAGCTCCTTTGTGCCTCATTTCTCTTTCAGTAATGTGAAATGAGGGAGAGCTGAAAAATCAACAGCTCATGCTGTTCCATGCATTTCTCATGCAGGAGTAAGGTAGAGAAATTTCAAAATTTAGGACTTATTTCATTCTAAAAAGTGAAGATACACTAAAAGTGCATCAGCTAAAATGGCAGCCACCAAGGCAAGAAAACTCTTTAGATTTCCATTACTAGCTGGGATATGTTAATTATAGTAATTTATGGGTTTGCATGAGTGATAATTTTAATGCTGCTGTAGATATGATGGCTTTATACTACTAGTCAAGAGAAAATGATAACCAGCATTGATATGAAATGTGAAGCTTGTGATTTACAATGAGGAAACAGAGAGCAGCCCTGTCCTCTGCCAATATCAAGGCCACACCACTCCTCCTCCTCCATCCCTTCTGTCCCTCTCCATCAGGTCCAGTCACAGCATGAGTTCTGGGGATGATACATAATCAGTGTGTTTTCTCTCACAAATTACTACATGACATTGCCACCACTCTTATTGCTAAAAGCTGTCATTCAGCCATTCTTCACTGCATATTTTATTCCTGCTTTAATCCTTTCATCCATTTTAGATTTATCTGTGGTTCTTGGCTGTCGTTAAGTGCCAAGGGACTCCTGCCAACTGTTCTTTTAAAACTTTAGAAGATCCAAAATAATTGTGTTTTAAACCCAGGTTTTTGTCTGTTGCTTATTCCACAACACTGAATTTTATGTGCTCCAAATGTAATCAAAACAGAATGGTTTTATTTCCCCTTCCCTCAAGCACTGTAAAACAGTAAAATTATCTATGCTCCCATGTAAGATCACAAGGAGTAGGCTGAGGACACATATTTTGTTTGAAAGACACCATATTCTAACAGAAGTAACACTTTTCCATTCATTCATCTTAGCAAAAATCCCCTCTGTTAGAGGATCCCTGATGAGGAACTTTGGTTTTGATTAAAACAATAAACAAGCAATGCTAAAATGAAACTCATGAATAGTTAACTCTAATAGATACTCACTTGTAACCACAAAAAGCCCTGATAAACTGCTTTCTGTTTACTTGTTTTCCCAGATCAACTCTGCTTTTTTTTAATAATTCTGACACATACTGAAAAGCAAGAACAATTAAAAAACAAGCTGCAGCAAACATTTCTGCAGCAAATTAAGCACCACACTGGACAGTCAAGCAGTGATTTGCTGAGCTGTTCCTGTTTACTGAGGACATGTGGCTACTCTTACCTCCTTGACCATACACAACCTACAGATTCTCATTTCAATAAAGGAAAGATGCATTCCTTGTGCTTTCTGAACGCTTTAAAACCCTTTTTATTTCCAAGATGTGTTATACGAGATAAGGAATGTCAGCAGGTTTTTCCTGGGGTACACAAAGGCTCTGGTATCCCCCTTTTCTCTTTTCCCCAAATGTGCCTACTCATTTAGACTGTGGGGTACCCTATTATCCTAAAAGTGTGTATCCACAAGTGTGAAAAGAGTGGAATGCTGATGGCTCAGACAATGCAGGTGTTGAGGGTGGGCACTCCTGCCACCCCAGGCTAAAAGTCCTGGAGATCCACAGCCCTGCTCCAAGTGCCTGTGCCAGCACTGCAGCCTCACTCCAACAGGGACCCTCCAAACCATTCCTGACAGGTCTTAACAGCTGGGGGGAGCTTGGGAATCTTCTGGTTGGCTTAACCCAGTTTTATCAGTATTGTTGTTTAGAATTCTTAGTAAATGGTTTTATTGTTGTTTTTTTTCCCTACTTATACCTGGGCGTATTTGATCTCTCCCACTCTCTATTGGAGCAAATCAGGGGTACTGGATCAGAAGATTTGTGTTTCAGGTCTCCAAGCCCTCCAAACTGTCTCAAATTGAGACAATGTTCTGATACACAAGCTTGTAAAATCAGGCAAAAAGGTTTGTTTCACTAAATACTGGGAACAGAATGTAACTCGACTTTAAAATTTTAATTAAACAGCCGAGTAAGCTGTTCTTCATACTGCTCAAGCACAGACAGACAAAAACTAATTAATCCCAGACAAGTTTTACATCCTCAATACTACTAAGGCTGAATGTTTTCATTAAACCCTGTATTAGAGTAACAAGTCTGGAAAAAAAACAGATTAATTTATCTGTGTACATTATAGCATTAGGCAACTATTACTTTTTGACATTTCTCTGGAAAACTCTAAACCTGTTTTTCCAAGTACTTTGCTCTTCTTGCCAAATATTTAAGGGCTAATCTCTCCAGGAATTACAGCAGCACTATTAGTATCACTTGTTTAAAGCAAGTAAATTACCAGATACAGAATGCTTATACAGATAAACCCCACTGACATTATCTGCAGTAAATACACTGCAGCCTTCTCATTACAGGAGTGCTCAGTGTGTTTAAGAACATGCTGTGAAATGGAAAAGTCATTCCTTAATGTAGTGAAGTGATAAAAACAGACCCAGTGTTTTTTTGAAAGAGATCACTTTAATGTATGTGTCATCAGACCAGTGTAACTGTTACCATATCCCTTAGCATCTTCAGACAGAAAGCCAGCTGTGTCTACAAACATCAGTCCCCACGCTGAAGTGTTTTGATGGATTCCCTCTTCCTCAGACCAGGTGATTGCAGCATCACCACCTGTTACAAAGCAGTGTGGTTAAGGTGACGAGTCAACACCATCATCAACTCATCTGTTCATACAAGAGATATCATCAGAAAACCTTTGCTCACCACCAGTCAATCTGCCGGTAATTCCAGCAATTTTTGGTTAGTTTCATCACATGATATCTTTAGGTAAACAGATAAATTTCTGGCAGAAGCAAAACCTTTACTCTAGGCAGTGCAGGAGGCAGCTGCTCTTACACATCTACTGCCTGTATTTTTTTGGCCTACAACTTCCTTAACTGTACATTTAGAGCTAAGAAGATACAGAAACATATTCCTTAGACTGCAGCCAAAAAAATCACATTAAACTAAGAGCACATTAAACATTCAACTCACCTAGGAGACTTTCCTGCTCTGCTGTCTCACTGCCTCCCACAGGACTTGTGAAGGGCTGTAATATCAATGGGTGGACATTAGTAACAACTAGCATGTGGCAGCACAGACCTGCAAGCTATGCCTAAATGTAGATTATCAGGAAATATCAGGCTTTAAACTGTGAAGAGACAAAGGAAAGCAGATTGAGTCAAACTACAGACTGACAAAATACACTTCCTGAGTACCTTACAGCCTATGAACCTCACTTATTCTCAATTTAGGTTTCACCTGGTATAAAGCTCTGCATTCACTGAAATTCATCACTTACCTTCAGATTTGGGCCATCCCAAAAGAGCCACCTGCTCCCATCCTGCAATGTCACATCTATCTGGAAAGCCCAGGCTCTGTAGATAAAGTGGAACAGATGGACATGAAGCTTGGTTAAGCATTTCAAGAGCACTTTTCAGAGACAGCATAAATAGAAGTTGCCAGATGAGTTTGAGAGGACAGATTTCTGCAACCCAAACTGCACGTGTGTAGCTGTATTTCAGACAGTAAGAAGGGTATCGTCAGTTCTCGCATCTGACGGCACTTCCTATTCAGGGTTATCATCATCAACAGCCAGCAGCTTTTGCATTTCATTCCTTAAAACACAGTAACTGTTTCATGTTAAACCAACAAGTGTACAATGTTCCCTCTGTGTATGGGAGACATTAACTCTGTTAACTTGTGGGTGCATAAAGAAAATTTAATAAAAGCTCATTAAAACTGCTTTAAAATATACTTGTTACTGGTTATTTTTGACTAACAGTCCTGCATTACATCATTAGCATTAAGTAAAGGTCTGGAACTTCACAATTTGTGTGCCTTGGTACAAAGAAAACTGTAACTTACCCTTTATTTCAAGACATCTTTCTGCTGTGGGAATAAGAACAAAAAGTATTATTAGCATGCTCTTCAGCAGTAATTTTAAATCACAAGTAGGTTTATGCAGAAAAAAAACCCGAGCAAAAAAATAAGACCCAACACCAAAACCAGACCCTCGTGACTAACACTCTGCTTGCAGTTTCTGTTGGTAATAACCACCAAAATATTTATATCAGAGAGGTTTTTGGCAGTCAACAATCCTCTTTAAATTGTTTTTCGTCAGGAAATTGAAGACCGCCTAAATTTAGAATGGCATACAAATGCAGCTTACGAGACTGCGTTTACCATCAGGGCAATTTTCAAAACTGCGGGCGCTCCAACTTTGTAATGTTTACCGGGCAGAAAGGGTCTGGCACGTGGGAAACCCAAAGAAAGTGACCCATTCACTAAAACAGCGCCATGAAAGGCAGGGAAGGCAGCGAAGGCCGCGCACCCATCAGAGCAGCGTTATGGCCGGAGCCCTCACGGAGCTGCGGGCCGGGCCGGCCTCCAGCAGCGTGTGGTTCTTCCTCCCACCCCAGCCCGGCCCGGCCCCTGCTCACTTACCGGGAAGGCGTGAGGGCAGCCCCGCCGTGCCGCAATCCCGGTGCCGCCGCCATGGCCGCCTGAGGGTACTCCTGAGGGGACAGGGCCCGCCATGCGCCCACGCCGCGCTCCCCCCCATCCCTGCAATGGTCCGGCCCAGCCCGCGCGGCCCAGCCCGGCACGGCCGCCACCACTGCCGAGCGCGGGGGGAGACCCAGCTCTGAGCAAGCTGAGGAGAAAAGGGCGCCCGGACCCGCATGCCGGGCCCACTGCCTCCCCGCTGCCCACCCAGGCCTGGTTCAGGGCCCGGTCCCGGCCCCACAGCTACCCCTCACCAGCCAGAGGCGTAGGGAGAAAGGAAGGAGAGCGCTGAGGCCGCCGCTTATAAAGGCTCGGGCCGTACCACGGCGCGGAGGGGCGGGGGCCGTACCACTGTCCCAGCCGCGGGGGGGACTGGGGAGTGCCGCTCCCTCTATGGGGCCGGGCCGGAACGCGGCGAGCGGAGCGCTCGGGGGGCCCTAAAAGCGGGTTTGGGCACCCCTGAGGGCCGGGCAGGGATGGGGAGAGGGCCGGAGAGGGCCCGGGGCAGGAACAGGGACAAGGACCCAGCCCCACAGCGCTTGTATTTAGAACAGGAATAAAGGTTAAAGGAATATTCCGTTCTCCCAAGGTTTTGCCATCTCGAGAGCTCCTTTCCCCTGTCAAACACATCGCATTGTCTTGGAAACAAACACAAAAGCACTGCCGCTTTAAAGTCTTATCAATGCCACGTGTTTCTCCGTCCTGAAAAAGTATTTACCTAAAATAGACCTTTTACAGAACAGAAAAATGTTCCTGCCAGGACTAGGGCGGTGCTGTAACTGAAAGTCAGACTAGTTTTAACTCTGAGACATAAATCCCCCAACAAGAGCCAAAGCCAAAGTTCTTGCTATTTTCATTTTAGTAAAGTACACAGGTATCTCGGTGTAAGAACATTAATTTCTGCATCAAATTCCTGTAGGTGATTAATATCTGGGAGTTCAGTGTTAGGTAAGGGCAAAAGTGCTGAGCACAAAGAGAAGAGGACTCAGAACAAAAATCTTTGCAATCTCCAAGTCAAACAGATCTAAATTAAAATGTTGAGGAAGATTCATGGTAATTTTTAATTATCAAATCTCAGCAGTTCTTGTTCAGGGAACTAAGGAAGACCAAAGCTAGAAAGAACTCCTGATACCGGCAAACACTTTTCAGGTGTACACCATCAAAATGCAGAGCCAGGAAAATACTCAATTACAACCCCCTCTCTGTAGGTCCCTTCAACAGGAAACCTCTGATTTTCTTGCAGCTAAGCTACCACAATTGCAATAACACACATACCCCCCAAACCCCAAATAGAACAGACATAACTAACAGAGGCATTTTTAAGGCGTATTTATGACAACCTGGAAGGCAGAACTGGTGTTAAAGGTGCCTCTTCCTCAAACACAGGCCTGTGCCCACATGGCTGTTCTTGATTTCACACATCCATTAGCTCAGATCTTTAATATCACATTCTCCATTCCCATTCCTAGTTAAATTTATCCTTCACCAGGCTCAAGTGATGAGGTGTGAGGGGTTCCCATCTACCATCTCCTTTCAGGGAAAAGAAAGGTTATAATGGATTCAAAGCAGTAACACAACACAAAGTTTTACTGGCAAAAAGACACTGGTCAAATAAACTTTATGAGGATCTTCAGCAATGGGTATGGTGTGGGTATGACTCCCTTGGAAAGCTTGGGGAGGGATATTGAGGAAAGCACACGTTTAAAATGAGTTATTACAGTGATCAGACATTGCAGTCATTTACTCTCAACAGTACTTTTATGAGACATTTATATATTCAATAATTAAATATAAAATCAAGGATGAGTGTCACGAAACAAGGAAATAGTAAGGCTTGAAGCCTGGTCAGCCCCCAGATTGCCCTTCTAGTCACTGTACCTTTCATTTTACATGCTGCTATTCTTACACATAATAAAGCAGTAAGAGAAGTTAATTGCAGATTCCTTGCTGAAAACTCAAACCTACTTCAACTTAGTACAAAAATATGGGGAAAGAAACATAAAATATTTGCTTGTTAAAAAGCAGAAACTGCAAGAGACATTCATAGACATTCTGGACTGACAGAACCAAGGAAACAGGGACAATGCAAACAAATTTTCAGACTGTGTTTGTGCTACCTGTTGTTTACCTGAATGTGATGTGCTGCATTATTCCTCACTTAGAATTACTGGCAACCAAAATAAATGCCACAGGCAACAAGAAAAAATGGCAGTTGCACACGATCAAACCCTTCTCCTACCTAGGGAGGGAAAATGTGCAGGTAAAAAAGGCTGAATGTAACAAGTCAACCATGTCCACATCCACATGTACTATACAGGAAGAACATTCAGAAATATTGACATGAGACAGTGATCCTATAGTTTTCCTTTTCTCTTTCAGTTATATATATATAGATAAACAGCACATAGGAGAACACCACTAGAGCTTTCACTGTGGCCAACAGGAAGATTCTCACAAATATAAAAATGTGTGTTAGATTGCTCCAAAACATAATCCAGGTGAAATGAAACAAGAAAAAAAAAACCCAAACCCTTGGGGAATTACACAATTCTCAAACATCCAACTTTGCAGTCCTGAACATCTCACTCCCTGCTACAGCAGAATGTGGTACCACCAAAATGAAAGAGCAGAATTCCTTGAGAGTGGTGATACCACTGGGATACTCCAGGAAATTTAACTGCACTAAAATGTTTACCTTGGATTTACATTCAGTATTTTGGAGGAAGGGAATGTGATAATCCCTTCATGCTTTATCCTTGCTGGCTGCCCACCCAGGGAGCAATTTTGTTATTACTTCAAGAGGACAGGAAAGGTGCTGGTAAGAGCCAGAAGGGCAAGGCAACGATCTTGCTCATGAGATGCCCTGTTCTTTGGATGAAGTGTGTAAAACATTTTGTTAGAAGCCTCCATGATGAAAATATTAAGAACAAATCCTTAAAAATACAGAGCATTTCTGCCTCTTCTTTGAGGTTCAAAGCTCGGGGTAAAGTGTTTTGCTAGAATTAACTACAGGTTTGCTGTAATAAACACTTACGACAATGCCCTACATAACACAGGGCCAACCACAGACTCCAGACAAAGGTGATTGCTTTAAGTTTCAAGTGGTTTATGCATCTCTTTTTGTATAAAAGGAAGAGACACTTCTGGAACCTTCACTGCAGAGTCTCTGCCAGTGTCCAGCTTTGGGGCAAAGGAAATCTTGCCACACTGCAGTCACGATCTTGAGGCTTGGGATGTAAAACCCCATCATGATTCAGAGTCTGAGCCAGAACTGCTCTCTCGGCTGATTTCGATTTGTAGAGATGGTAAATTATCCAACCGACTCTTTTTTTGCCGAGATTGTTCTTTTTCCTTAATGAGAGCGCCCCAAACCCGCTGGAGCTCTGAATCCTCTTCCTCTGGAGAAGCCACAGAGTTTTCAGGTTTATCTGAAGTCTTTTCTTGTGTCTTCGGAGCAGACCCTAATCGGGTCCATAAGTTACCTGATCAGGTGAAAAATGAACATGTTTGTTAAAAACCAGAGAGAACTAAGGAATTTTGGACAAAGTCAAGGAATCAAGTCTTAAATTCACTGCATCCCTTCAAAGCCCTTATAGCTCTCCCATCCTTATGTTTGACATAGAACTTATTATGCTTTGAAGCAGGAGTTGAAGTTAAACTACAGAAGGCTCAGGGCAGTCGTGTTCACTGTTGCCTATTGCAGAGAATTCTACACAAAGCACTGAAGTGCCACTTCATCACTCTTGTTTTAGTGCCCTGTTTGGACCACAATTTTAAAGTAGCCTCAACTTTTCAGCACACCTATGTAAAAACCCCCAGCTCTTCCCTACACCTATTTAGATTTCAGAGCTCTGAACAAACATCTGCTAATTTATCTCGAATTTCACTCAGCTGAACCTCCTTCGTGACTCTCTGCTGGGATTTATACTCCAGAAGGAAAAGGGTTGCATTATTCTCTCCACAGAACTAACCTGATTTCTTCTCTCTGGAGTCAGAGTAGAGGCCTTTCACATCTTGCTTGGGGATTCCTAACCTGCTGTGGACATCTGAGATGGGTTCACGACGAGGAGCACAGGTGCTGCTTGGAGGTTTCATTTCTGGAGAATGGGGCCTTTTCCCCAGTCTCTGCCGCACATCTAGGGAGGATTTCAGTGGTTAAAATGACAAAAAAAAATCATGTTGCATTTGCTCCAGCTCTGCCAGCTGATTTTACGTTTGTTCACAATTTGTGTAACTTGAAACCAGACAGAGTCTGTGTTTTTATCTTTTCTGCAGTCTTTTCATTTAAGTCTTTCATAATCAGATTTCAGTCCTGGCAATGTCTGCAATACAATTTATCCAGATTTCATTTCATTTTTGGCAATAAATTTGACACAATGTTTTCAAGTTGTGCTCTGTCCACAAGATCAAAAACTAAGTTATTCCATGGCTTGTTGCATTTCTGCTTCAGCAGCACAGCATGAGATAAGATCCCATGAAAATAAGTATGCATTCAGTGATTCTTTTCAGATTTCTTTAGGATTCTAATGCTGCTTGACATTTTGCAGAATAAAATGAAAACCAGAAGATAAGAATTCGAAGTATATTGATACTTGGCCTTTGATTTGAATCTTGCATTCTGAAGCTTGGCCAGATGTTCCTTGTCTTACAGGGGGTTCACACAAAAACATCAAGGCAAAGGGAATTACAGGACTTCTGTGCCAACTTGTCAGAGGCCCAAAATAGACAGGAGGGGTCAAATATACTAACATAACCTTGACTTTCCATTGATGTAAAAACATATTTTTCCCTTATCAGTCAGATAATCCTCTGACTATTATGTAGGTCAGAGGAGATGAATATACACACTTGAGTGAAAAAAACCCATCAGTTAAATAAGCTCAGAAATAAATCCTGCAAACTGAAAAAAATCCATAGTCATGTAATGCATGTTCTGTCACATAAGTGTAGTTAGTGCCTCACATTTGATTTTGTGCATGGCCTTCCCTGTGTGCTGAGTTTGAGAGACTTGCACACAATCTCTGCCTCAAGGACTGAGCAAATCAAAATGGACCAAAGTGGGGGAAAACAGAGCCAAAGAAAATGGATAAAAATAAACATCACTAAATAAGCTTTCACTAAAATATTTTTACTCCATTTTTCCCCAAAGCAACCCCCAACTTGACCTCTTAGTGTGGAAGAACTGTATGAATGCAGAGCTTATTATTTCCAGTGGAGCACAGGTGTGGAATGAATACATAAAGGAGTTTAAAATTACCTGATTTGACAGTGCTGTTTGGCTGACGTGGCCCAGTGTTATTCTGACGTTTCTCTTCTAACAGTAGTCTCACATCTGCAACTTTCTCTAGGGATCCTTTGCTGCCAATCCTGTTTTTGATGTTACTGCTGGCTATGCTATCAGCTCGCATGGAATTCCTTAAAAAAATAATAGATTTCATGTCCCTTAACTGAAATGAAATCTAACACAATTCTTAAGTCTCCTTGTATGTAAAAGTACATCACAGGAAAACAATATCAGGATTTTTTGACTGAGAAGAAGATAAAAACATTGCTCAGAAGAATATGTGTTCCAGTCAGAATCCTGATTTAACAACAATCTCATGAATACCTCAGTATCCATTTCAAGGCAGGTACTGAATTTGTCTCCTTAATTCTGTGCCTCTGGGTCAAAATTCAGAACAGATGAGCAGCCTCAAAATTGTTCAAGGCCTTGACATTATAATGAAGTATAACTATACCAACATGTCATTATTTTAATGATCTACAATATATGCAGTTTGGGTTAATAAGCCCATAATGAATGTAAATTCCTTCTTGTCATCAACACTTAAGGGTTATTCTTTCTGAGAAAAGAGGAAGGGGAGAAGGGAAAAGAGAAAGAAGAGTTATTTCACCCTGGCTTAGCTATGAAATACATGAAGTTAATTGTGGTTGGTTGCATAGATTTCTATTGATTCTACTTCAAGTTTCATTATTATCAAGCAGCAGAATTCAGAGACCTGCAAAAGAAGCTGTATCTAAAAACATGCTAGTTTTATTAAAGGCCTGTTTCTGTACTACTTTTTAAAATACCTACTACAAAATTACATCAAGAGTTGAAAAAGCATCTTCAAGCTTTGACAGCTCTGTCCCTAATTAAAATCTGCAATGCCCTTAAAGAATACAAAACTTTTACCTAATATTTCTCAGTTGTGACTCCACCTCATCTGCATACATTGTCATTTTCATGCTTTTTTTGGGAGAGGGTGTAGATATCATTTTCAGCTCCAGGTCATAGTCCATTTCATCCGAGTCAGACCCACTGGCGCTCGACCGCCGGGCCACGCTGCGCTCCCGCGCCTGTCTGAAAGCCTGCAGCTCATCACGGTACTCCACCACCACTCTGTCATCTTCATCCATATCCTGATCTTCCTCCTCCTCTTCTTCCTCCTCAATAGGCTCCTCAGGAACATTTACTAAGCCTGTAGGGAAGCAGACTCATTCTGATAAGCTGAATTTTATCATCCATGTGAAATACTTTAAAAGCAAGACAAAACAACGCCCCATCTCGCTGTAATTAATGATGCCTTACAAATGAGTCTTTGTAGTTCTCTACGGCTGAAGAGAGTGAATATTTTGCAAAATATTCTAAGTGGAATTGATATTACAGAATAGCCTAAGTGGAAGAAAAGTGCCACAGGACAGAACCCCAGAGGCATAAAGCTGGACAGAGTAACTGAAGTACAGCTGTCTCTGGTAGATGGTGCAGTCCTTACTTTCCAAACACAGCAATTCCTGTGATCTTGCAGGGCTTAATGTGCCAACTGCTGGCTCTGCAATAAACCTTTCAGGTCCTGTAAGCAGTAATGCCAAAAGGAATGCATGCGGCTTTATTATGAATTCACCACAGATACTGATTTAAATATAAACAACTTCAATTTAGCCATCAGCAGTGTGCAGGCATCTTTTCAGAGAACTTCCACCCCCCCCAGCTGTGTCCTTACAGGGTGGTCCCACTGGGAGCAGTTACCTGAGTGTCTGTGTTTATAGGGAGGAGTCAGGCCAACATCATCCCCAATCAGTGTCCTTTTCTTTATCACATCCCGATGGATTCGACGGGAATGGTACCTTCGTTTCCTGCACAAACACAGGAAGAATGACATTCCTGTCACTGAAAGGGCATCAGGAATGAGCTACACTGAGCCCTGGAGTAAGGATATGCAATTATCACCCACTTTAACAGCAGGCAAATATGTCAGAGATCTGTCCTGAAGGTTTTAAATATAAACCTTCCTTATTTTCAAGAGAAAATACTCCCCCTTCCAAATTGAAAGTCACATTTATTTACACATAAGTAGAATCTACATAAACTGAACAGAAATAAAACCCATGAATTAAAACCACTTTAGAGTGTCTTGTCCAATTACCTGCAATTCCAATTCCTCTGCCCAACACTTACCAAGAATTGCTAAGAATTCCTTTCATGCCTCCATAATTGGGATTGCCGTATTTCATGTAATACTGGCTCCGCCTTGCAGCACCCAGCTCTTTTTTGTCATCTGAAAAAACATATTAGAGGATTTTTTCCCCTCCCAGAATATCTCCTGCAACACAGCATAAAAAAACCCACCCAAACACAGAGGGTGAAAGTAAGACTGAGTATGTCTTACAAATCAGCACTATTTCACTCTCCTCCATGAAGGATTCAATTTTGCTGACACCTCTGACATTTCTCCTACTACCACAGTTTTATTTGTGTCCAGAAACCTAATTCCAGGGAGACTGAGTTTCTACATGTCAGCTTAACAGAGCATTACATCCCACTGTCACCGCTGGAGGCTCTACTCACCTTACTCATCACCTTTATGGATGTGTCACTTCCTGCATGGTCCAGAAATTTTATGGATTTTCATTTAAGTCATAAATATAATTTAATATCTCAACTGTATTTAGCAATAATTGCCACTAATACCTTATTGCCATCTCAAATGATATCCATATTTATAAAATGTGAAATTTACCTCTGTGGAAAAGGGCATCAATGGAAACTATTCCATGGTCTTGGGAAGAATGCCCTGAGCCCAAGATAAACCTTTCAGAACAATAATTTTCATATTTAATTCACACATTAGATGTGGACCTATTGCAAAATCTTAATACTAATGCTTAGCAAAAAAACCCCTAACACTTTTGCAAATAAAAAGTAGCTACTTTGAGTCATTAATTAGTCAACAAATAAAACTACAACAAGCAATTAATTCATTGTGCTTGTTAAGCTGGTCATTTACCTTTAGTAGCAAATCTCATGAATAGCTTGTTTCCTTTAGCCAGTTTATTGGCAGGGCGAAGGTCATTACGCAGGAGAGAATCCTCTTCTACTTGGGAGAGGGCATCCAACTTGGGGGGCAAAAGAGGTATTTTGGACTCAAAAATAAAATTACTGTTGAACAAAAATGGATTGCTTGCAGAGAAGCAATCAACTGATTATTCATTAAGCTACTTCTCAAATTATGCTCAATGTGAATTTTTAATGTAAACGGCCCTGAAAATTTAAAACATTTCCTTCTTTTACTTCGTTACATTCTCTCAGATTATTAAATCCAGTAATTGTCAAGTGACACTATATGACTGAAATGCAGAAAATAAATAGCACAACTTGGACACTGAAAAAAAATTGATTTTTTTCTTTTTGCTTGTTTCATCTCTAAATGGGTTTCCTACTACCAGGCCTCATGCCCTCACACTGTGACTAAAAGGCTTTCTTTTTCATTTATAACTGCTTTACAGAAACTGAAATTCAAACTTCCACGATGGAAGTGTTCACTGAGCCATTCCTAAAGAAAATACTAATCACACCTATTATATACTCAGCCAGTGAAGATTAAATTACTTACAGGACATCAATATGTGTGCTGATTCCCCCAGATCCATGGACAGCCTAAATCCCATTTGTCTCTTTAATTAGCACTGCCTTCACTGCTGAAAGGTCATTGCCTTCCATCATTGTTCTTCCATTGCCTCCCCACAGCAGAAAAGAGCAGCCAGACTTGCTCTTACACACTGGGAGCCCCATCACTCTCCAAAATCTCCTCTCATAAAACACTCTTACAATTGGTATTATCACCAAGAGCACACCCAACACTTGCTCTCATTCCCCACCTAATTTACTTTGATAATTGTGAGTTGCAAATATCAGTGGTTAAGCCTACAATGCTGTGAAAACTCTGCACCAATGAGAGCAAAACTTCCCTGACAGTGTTTTCATTTCCCTTCTGTACTGACCTCCACATCACTTGGGTTGTCATCCTCCACCTCACCTTCTTCTGTCTCATCATCAGAGCTTTCCTCCTGTTTTTCTAAGAAAAATTAGGGGGGAAAACCAAACAAATTCCATTTTAGTGGGTCGGTCCCATTGGATTATGACTGCCTACATTCCCTGAAATCAACCTGAAGGTGTTTTGCTTTCTCCTGTGCAGCCTAGAGAATAATCAAAACAGCAAATGCCTCTGGAAATGAGAGGCATAAATGAGCACAGAAACAGTTAACTAGGGAATCCCTGGGCACAAAACTGCCTGCAGCACCCGTGGGTTATTCATTTAATTCTGTGCAAGCAGCTGAGATTGCACTGCATTTCCAGGGCATGGCAGAAATCAGCATGGCCAATATGCTAAAAGACACATAAAAGCCCATTTCCTTCAGGCCCCCTTTTAAATGCCACAAGTACCTGCAAGTATCCAATACTAACACTGTAAAACAGGTTATGAATCAAATGCTTAAGAGGTTGTAGAGGGACAAAAAAAGAACCTTAGTGACTTATTTTTGAAGTGAAATCACTGAAAGAAGAGTGCATGCTTCTAGAAGTACAAAAATTGTGAGATGCTTGCACAGATTTTTTTTTAGTTCTTTTCAGCTCAGAGCAAGAACATTCATACTGTGGGTTTTTTTCCCCTAAACAGTTCCCAGGAAAAAAAAAATATATATTTATAAAAAAAAAAGTAGTGATTATGGACTATCAACACATACCAACATCATTTACAAAGATCTCATGGTACTTCATAGACATCAGACTAAAAAAAAAAAAATCCCTCTTTTATATTTTAGAGTTCCTTATCTTAAATCTCATTCATCAATAGACTTGAAAACTTAAAACAGAGAGCAACAGCTGTTCAAAAGATCCTGAAAATATTCCCAAGTGAAAAGAATAAGGCACAATTATCCAAACTGAAACCAGAGAATTTAGGCAAACAAATTACCCAAATTCAAATCCAAATAATTAAATTTCAGCAGGGACAGTATTCATGTACTTTTCCCCCCACAAATTAGAAGCTTCTCATGCTTCTCACAGTAAAGAGTAGTCTCCTGCCTCCCTAAATGTTGAAACAGCCCTCAAATTTGGATCTAAAAAAGGAATGTAACCAAGCCAGGTTATTGCAGTGCATCTGCATGCATCTCACACCTTAAGATGTAATTGAACAGCCTGTACTTTATCTAATATCCCTCTGCTCCAGATGAGCAGGAGTAATTTAGATGACAGCTTTTATTTTCAGATGTGGTGTGATGGTAATGTAATATGTAATACATATCAAACAAGATTAAATATATATATATACCCATGCCCCATGGAAGCAAGGCAGTGCCTCACCTCCAAAAACTTCATAACAAGTCTTACTTGAAGCATTACCAACATTTACCCAAAAATTAAAGTCACATGGATGGTTGAGGAGCCACTGCATTGTGGAGAGAACAAGAAAAGAGGGTGAGTTATAAGGATGCTCCAAGCCCTAAACCCCCAAACTTTCCATGCAAGGCTTCTGCTAGCACTGGAGATACCTAACAGAGAGACTGGCAAGTTGCATTTAGGTCATATATAACATATATAAGGAAAATCTATGGAAGAGTTAATAAATTCATCTCTCTTTGCTTTGTACCATGTGGACAGCACTTGGAACCACAGCAGTTCACCACACCAGCCTAAGAGCAAAACACCCCTCAGGTAGCAAAAGGCTGATTTTAACTCAGCCACACAAAGTAAAAATAAATGTACAGTTAAGGCTTTCAGGTACCAGATTTATCACGATGTTGAGATGTACTTTTGCTGCTTTGCTATTTTATAACCAACCTTTCAGTGCTTCTTTCTTAAAAGTATAATGGCCAAATTTAGAGATGAGCCACAGGATGGTGAAGTGATACACTGTCACGTTGGTGTGAAGGATGGTGGTGCATCAAAAAAGGAATCAACTGTGGCATTTCAAAAATAGGGCATTTTCTCACACCTGTTTTTTCCACACTTAGAATCCATCCTTTTACTGCCTTTGTGTGCACATCACACAGATTTATTTCTGTGCAACATGTACCACTATAAATACCAGATTTGACTATGACCCTGCATCTAACATGTTCAGTATCGACTGAATTACTGCTTTTGGTCCAGCTCCAACCCACCTTTTAAGAGGCAGCTTCTTCAAAAGGTTTCCAAGATGAAAGCCTTTTTTAAAGTGGCAGAATACATTTACCTGAAACTATATGATAGAAGCTCCTTCAGTAATTTAGATTACGCAGTGCCCCAGCACAAGTTTAAAGTTTCATTGATTTAACAAGATGATGTCTCCATTTGCATATCTCAATCTACCTTTCTTGGTTTTTTCAGCTGTCTTCTCTTCACTGTTTTCTCTGACCTTTGTTTTCTCCTGATCAGGCAAGGAACTCATATTTATCAGAGCCCGTGTTGCTGTTACTTCATCAAGCCAGACCACATTACCTGTGACAGATATAAACACACACAAAACCACAATGCAGTTTGTGTCATCAAGCAGCCACATTGCCAGCCTGACTGCAGGGAAATTGCTGACAGGAGTTCAGAAATGCTTTCATGTGGTGACATGACAGACAAGGCATCAGATACACCTCTTGCAGGCAAAGTCATGTTGTTTTAACGTGCTTGAGAAACTGGACAAGGCACAATTTTCAGCATATTACAAAACACAACAACTGAGGAAAACCAAAATCACTGAAATGCACAACCATAGATATCAGAGGCTTCCTGAGCACAGAAATCAGGGTGCTGAACAGGGTCAGTGTACTCCTGAGTGTGTTAGCACACAAATGTGATTAAGGGAGCAGCAGGGGGGAGGGACTGAAGCCTTGATTTTTTTTTTTCTCCCTCTGGCAACTTAACAGAACCTTGGACTTTACTGTGGAATTCTGTAAATCTTTTCCAAAAAGCAGGAAAATACAAGACTGCTCAAGGCCTCTGCACAGGTTATCACGTACACAGGTTAACAGTGATTCAGTATGTGCCTTGTACATGTGTTAAGTATCAGCAGATGGTACTAAAATATAACTTATTAGGCCAATTAAAAGCATTTCACAGATGTTGAACTGAAAGAGCTAAAACTGCTTAGAAACAGGATTTGAACAAAAGTTTTCTGCACAGATGCACTTGGTGCAAATACAGCAAAAGTCACTCACTGCTCTGCTGTTAAGCAGAGTGTATCCAGATATCTAGAAAACTACACAGTGACCCAAAATGTAACATTCTCTCTTCAATTACTCAAACAGACAAGATTTACAAGATGAACACCCAGATATTAACTTCAGTGACTGGTTAGTAACTTTTCATTTTTTTAAGTCTTCCTCCTCTTCCCATCTCCAGCTTTTCAAAACCTTTATCATTTCACATTCATCAGTCTGAAACAGAGAGCAACCAGCTCCTGCACAGCCTGCAGTGCCACTGAAGATAGCACAGCTGTTCAGCACCTTTTATCTTGCTGACAATCTCACTGCAGGCTCACTCCTCAGAACAGCCCCTGCCATGTGCACTTACATTCCTTTTCCAATCTATGTAAACCACATTCATTGCCACCTCCTGCCACCCACCAACTTCTCCTTGAGCCTGCACCAACAAATATGGCAACAAGTCTCCTCCTTCAGAGCACAAAACCATCCCAACCTGTCCAACCACCTTCTCTCAGATATGCTATTTATGTCAAAATGGAAGCAGAAGATGATTTTAGACCTTTTCCCACTAAGCTGCAAGTTATTCTATACTGTCTCTTCCTAATAATAAATACTCAGTCAGAGAATGGGCTTGATTTTCACCATGTTATTAATTCTTTCCTTCTGTGTATCTTCTGACTCAGGCAGGAAACTGACACAAGCAAAGATCTGTGGCTCTGAAAGCCACTGAGACATCTGAGGTACAGCCATGACCAATATTAAAAAAAACCCAAAACAGTAAGAATCACAGACAAATACTTTGTTTACTTACATGATGTGTCATCCAACCACTCGATATGAGCAGGAGGATACTCTTTGAAATAGGCAAATATGTCCTGGGTACTCATCTCATCCACGCCACAAATGTAAATTGTGTCCAGTCTCACTTTAGGGATTGCTATAAAGAGGAAGAGACACAAAACTGGTACTTATTCCAAGCTTTTATATCAGTGACACATGGGTTTACAAAGCAGAACATTTTAAATAAGTTAAAGGGAAGTAAATTGATGTTTGATGTACCATTCTAAATAGGATAACTTGATTTATTCTTCCACAGTGCAGAACTCTAATAAACTGAGAATTAGAAGAGGTTACATTACAAGCGTTGGTAGATGCAGGGACTGCACAGCAATCAAACTGCCTAAAAAGGTATTTTTTCTCTTTGAATATTGCCAAAGTGCTATCATTAGGTAGTAGAGAGCCAGAACACTAATGAAGCAGTGCACAAAGCACTTCCACATGTATCACCTGATGGAGAGCAGTAACAAGAGACAGCTTAGTGGGTCCAAGCTGCCAGCTGGAAAAAAAGCCTTGAGAACCAACTGGGTGCCAAAAGCACCAATCTGTTGTGCACACATCTCCTGGCTGATCTGCCTATATTCCAACATGCCCAGCTTGCCATCAGTGCACTGTGAGTACAGCTTAGAGTCTGATCTCCCTGTGCACAGGACACGGAGTCCTCCACATGGACATACACACTGCTCCAGGGCTGCTCTTCCAAAGAATTTAAAGGTTCTTAAAGCAGCACTGATCCAGAAGATGAATCCTGGACATACCAAGTGGTAAATAAGGTACACCAAAAAATGTCCTCTTCTTTCTGGGGTTGGTAAAACAAAGAGCGAACTGAAAACTTTCAAGTAGGTTAAAAAATAATGACATTAAAAGGAAAAGGTGGGGAAAAAACCCAAATTATTTCTTCTGGCAAAACCTCTGGGAATGCAGGAAATATAGGATAAATCAAGTAAAGAAACTGTGAGGAAGTAAACAAAGGGATCTTCTCTCCTTGACTGCTGGATGAACTCGTACCTTTCTTCATCATGTCCCGATCCAGCGCCACGTTCCTTTGGGCAAGATTCACTTCAGCTCGAAAATGAAAGCGCTTTGCTCTTTGTTCCTTCTTCTCAATTGCTTCCTGCAAAACACAAAACAAAGCAGTCAAAACAGGAATCACAGCAGCACTCTCAGCAACTTGCACTGAAGGACCAGATTCTTAAAATCTACTGGCCAGCAACAACCTGTACTGAAAATTTCATTAATTTTAAAGAGACCTCTAAGTTTCAGAATGCAGAAGTAATTAATCAAAACATTTCTGTGCCACAGGTCTAATGCAGATCCAGCAACACAATGGGAATCAAGATGCATAAAAAACAAGGTAACAGACATAAAAAGATTGTGCTAAAAAAAAAAAAAAATTAAGGGAAGCATTCCCACCACAGGGAAAATTCATCTTTTGAGATTATGGAGTTTTTTTGTTTTCTGGTTTTTAAATATATACAAAAATGTAAACTTGTCTCTCTGAGCAGGAGTTTAACATGATTTTAACAGCTGGCTATAGAGATCTTATTTAGACTGGCAACTCAGGCTCTCTCATGTAGCTCATGAGCAACAGCCTGTGTGGATCTTGTGCAATTTTGGAGACTGACTGAGAGGCTCCTTGTTCTACAGATTTTATTAGGGAGCATTCTAGGTTTTGGATCTTAGTAACCAAAGTCAGCTTTGCAACACAAACTGTGATTCATGCCAGTTATCTGAGCATGAGGCTAAACCTTTGTGCATGTTGGGAAAGAAAGAAATGAAATGGTTCCTCCCTTCCACTAGCAATAATATGTTCAAGACCCATAGCATGAAAATTACCTTGGAGGTTACATCTATTCCAGTAATGAAACTTCCAGCTTTGTTTTCATATCTCCTACTAGTGTCCTGAAACAAAGCAAAATGGTGATGAAATCTCAATGAACACTGAAAGCAACACACTTGTTTTGCTGAAAAAACCCTGGCTGTTTCTGCAGGAAACACATCCTCTTTTCCTTGATCCCAGCTACACCCCTAGACAGACAGGCACATAAGCAAGAACCTTCTCTGATACCAGAGAAAGTAAAAGCACATCAACTGAACTAAACTTCTTTTACTGTAAGGACTCTTTCCTTTGACAAAATTTAGTTTCTATGTCAGCCACTGTCAAGGTTTTTACTTACTCTCTCTCAGCAATACAGGGGAAGTAATCACGTACCTTCCCTAAATAAGACTTCCACAATTTTGGTTTTGGGTATAATTTCCTTGTAAAACATGAACAGATTTAGCAATGATAAACTGATGTGTCAGTTTGCAGCTTTATGTCTCAGAAAGTCAGAATGCCAAGCCATATCCACAATGAAGTAACTTTTTATTCCTGCCATTATTTCAAACCCAACTTCAGAATAAGATAAAACATTACTGGATAAAAATGGAAAAGCATGGGGGGAAAACCCCACAGGTTTCCAATCCATCAGGCTCTGAATTCAGAGGTGCATTAAACCCCACAGCACCTGCACTCTGCCCCCTTCCCTTGCCTGCATTTGTAAAAATAACATCTCTTCATCCTGGCACCCTCAGGACCATCACCTGGCAAAAGTTTATGGAGCTTTTTCACAGTAAATGTCTTCTTTACACTTGTGCTGCAATAATTATTTTGGCTAAAGGACCTTTGTTAGAGATTAGTTTCAGTTTAGAAACACCAAAGAACACACGACCGAACTGCTTTTCTTAGTAAGAGCATCAAAGTCTGCCAAATGTTTAGAGTTACTAGAAAAAGTAAAGCAAAATAAACACTATTTTTAAAGTTGAAAGCCCCCGCTGTCTGAGCTGGGAGGAAGTGCAGCAGGGTGCTGTTTCTGGCCACATGTTTGGGAGAAGCACGAGCACACTGGCAACCCAGCTAATTAAAGATTAGCTTCTAAATCAACTTCCAACAAGTTCCGAGAGCAAAAGACTACTTAGGATTTCGGAACGGCGACCCATTTTTAGTCATTAAACCTAATCCTACTAAAACTCGTACGGAAACAACTCGCAAGGATGAAAAAGGGAACAAATAACCCCCTAAAAAACCCCGAAAGGAAACCTTTCTCTGAGCAGAGCCCACACTCCCCCAGTGCCTCCAGTTCTGCTGTCCCTGTTCCCTGTTCAAGGGGTTCCCTTTACACTCTCCCACCCATAAATTCCCCCCTGCACCCAAATCCTGCTCTCCGCCGCCTCCTTTATTCCCTTCCTTCCCAGGCAAGCCTCATTCCCGGACT
>WBMV01003889.1:573942-606901 GCA_013396655.1 Campylorhamphus procurvoides | reverse complement strand
AGGAGAGGAGAGGAGAGGACTCCCATCAAACTGGGTAACTTCCATTAAAATCTCTTACTATTAGGCATTCGAGCCAAAACATCTCTCTGTTAATTATTTTTTCAGCTGACCAACAAAAAACCTGAGTACACAATTTTCCCATCTACCAGAAAATATTGCCTGTTCATTTTAGGCTTCAAATAAAGAAAATGAAATTTAAAGATATTTCTTTAGCAAAATTCAGAGGTTTTAAGCCAGGTTCTTGTTCTTCAGCTCTTGTTTTCAAATCACCAGGCCTGGTAGTGCTGCCTGCTGGACTTACATATATATATATATGTACATATATATATATATATAGACAGAAATAGATAATCATATATGGATATATGCATACTGAACTTTATATATATATACACATATATATATATATATATATACACATATATATATAAGCTGGATCTCAGCCAGCAGATTTGATTCCAAATTTCTCCAGCTTTGCACTGGCATTTTGCTTTACTGAGACCAACTTTAACATGTCAAAGGCCTAGCATGAGGCACGGAAAAAATTAATAAAATGGAAAACTAAACAAAAGCTTCCAGTTTAACAACTTCCCCTATCCAGAGCAATAAAAAGTGAACAGTGTAAAGACCTGGCTGAATGCATCCTTAAAGGAGACTGTTCATGTCTGGAGATAGCACCATGGCCTTTACATGGAAAATTAAGGGGTTTTCCCCAAAAAGCATTTGGCTCAGATGAGTCCTGAGTATAGATTTCCTCTTCCTGTCTCCCTGGGGCTGCTCCTTGGCAGAGCTCTCTCAGTCTCATGGTGATTCCCAAAATGCAGCTTGTGAGACATGGGTGCAAAGTGAGCACATAACACTCTTATGTGGAAATGTGGAGGATGGGAATGAAAAACTGCCACATCTGCTTGACATTCCCAGTATCTCCTGTCTCAAGTCTCAGTCCCTTTGATCAGAGCTATGTTCACTGGGCAAGGGGGTCATCTGGCAAATCTTCATGCAGTGACATGCTTGGAGAAAGCAGCTGAGCAGAGCTAAAAAAAAAGCCTTTTCACTGATTTTTCATCACAAAGAAATGCTAAATGCAAATCTCTGCAACATGCTTGCTTGAGGGTCACAGTCCGAGCAAACTCTAATCATCAGTATGAAGGATGCGGGGTATTCCAGTGTTACTAAGAGTAAACACAGGGAGTTTGGTTGTACCTTCTTAACCTAAACTTTTTAAGAAACAAGAAACCACAGAGCTTGGGACCTGGCACAGGCCACTAATACACAAGGGATGCAATATGAGAAGCTGCAGCCAGCCACAGGATGTGCCCTCTGTGACTCATGGCCTCTTGCTGTCCCTCTTGCCTTTTCAATGTCACAGCACCACAGCACTAGGTAGACTTCTGATTCTCTTTCCAGTACCAGAATCACGATTCAAGCCACCACTGGACAATTAAATGTAATAGCCAAGAAATTTCAGTGCAGGGCTGCTCTTTCACAGCCTCAGGGTTTGCTCATCCTCCAGTGATGGGGTTCAGACTCTCTGTTCCCCAAACTGTGGATTAATATCTGCTTGACGGGGTTTTTTCTTTATTCTGTTTCAGGGGTTGCACCACACAATTTATAAGCCCCAGTCTCCTGACTGCTGGCATTGCTCCAACCTTGCCCTGCTCTGGACCCTGGGGTGCCAAAGTTGAACTTGGCACTAAATGCCCGGAAAACTGGGTGCAGGCAGTGTTCAGGAATAGGACTCACTCCAGGAAACACAGCCCTGCAGAGGTCAGGGCTGGAAACAAGGCTGTGCTGCAAGGTTAACCCAGGAGTGATCCCCAAGAAAGCAAAAGGACAACAAGGAATTTTATCCAAAGGGGATGCAGAGCGGCAGGAAGGAGGGGGTGTGTGTGTCTGTGTGTGCAAAGCCAGCTTGACACCTCCCCCCTCTTCTTCTCCCAGGAGGGGGGTCTGCCACCTCAGGAGTGGCACAGCCTAGCGCAAGTCCTGCCTCCTGCCTCCTTCCTCCTCCTCCTTCTCCTTCTCCTCCTCCTCCTCCCAGATGTTCCCTTGTGTGCAGCCATCTGTTGAGCGCCCTCCTCCCTCCTCCTGCGGGGAAGGGGGCAGTCAGCTTGCCCGGCCAGCTGCACGCCTTGGACGAGGAGGAGGAGGGAGAAGGAGGAGGGAAGAAGGGGACAGCCGGCCCCAAGCCTTGCTGCTGCCGGCTCCCAGCGGCGCCCGCTCCCCGCCGTGGGAACCGGCCCGGCGGTGGGAGCCGACCCCGGCCCCGGTGAGTCCCTCCCTGTGCCCCCATTCCCTCCCTGACGCCCATCGCTTCCTTGCCCCCTTCCATCCCGTCGCTTCCCCTCCCATGCCCTCTCTGCCCCCTCACCCATCCTCTCCCTGGCTGCGCCGAACCATGGGGGCTCATTTTGGGGAGGGGGCGAGCTGTCTGTATCGGAATGGGATGAGCCCTCCCTGTCCCCTCCCCGGGGATGCGCAGGTCCAGCGCCGGGGGTGCCGACTGGGGAGCCCTCCCACCCTCAGAGTGCGCAAACTTTTTTGGTGTGATGAGTTTTTTCTCTCGTGGGGGCTCAGCGGCCGGGGGTGCAGGGTAAGGGGGAAGACAGAAGTCTCGGGTGGACGTAAACTACTTTTTCCCCACCTCTGGTTTTTCCAAAGGGGGAATTTTGAGATGCAGCGGGTGCGTACGAGCCCCCAGCCCGGCTCCCCTCCCGGGATGAAGCGTTTCCAGCTGGGATCCCTTCTCCTTCCCCCAGTGGAATGGTGGTTTGTAGAGTGCTCGGGATTGCCACGGCTGCAGAGTAATCCGAGCAGCAGCTGGAGGCTCCGCACCGCCTCCCGTGCCCGGCTTCAGGGCTTTGATTTCACACAGGGCTCCCTGTCTCCCTTCCTCTCCCTCCCCCTCCTTTCCCGGCCCTCCCCTCCCGTCTCGGGGGCGTTTTGATGGGGTTCTGGTGCTGGGAAGACCGCAGGGTTTTACAGTTTACTCAAGGTAAGGGGAGAAAAGAGAAGGAAAGGGAGGGAAAGCTCAGAGGGGTCGACCTCATGGGGTGAAGAAGGTAGAAGGTGCAGAGGTGGGGGGGGGTCTTTTCTCCCCCGGTTACATTGATAAAGAAAGGCATGGCAAAGCTCCCTGCTTGGGAATTTCCCCTCTGTAAGTGGATTAAGCTGGAAGGGAAGGTGCGTTTGGGGAGGGGGAAGAGGAAGCAGACGAGGATTTATTCATTCTTTCATTGAAAAAAAAAAATAAGAAGAAAGAAAGGAAGAAAGAAAGAAGCTGCTGGTTGTGACTTCTGAAGCAAGAGGTCAGAAAGCCCGGGGTTCCCCTCATAGCGCACACACCCTGTAAACTTTTAAGCAGCTCCATGGAAACTTGTTATTAATGCTGCAGTCATTAAAAGGCACAGCCCACGGCAGATTTATTAGCTCAGTAAACCACAACACGTGCCAAGCTCTCTGGAAACAAAAGGGTCTGTCAGTTTTCGTCCTCTTGCTTCATATTTGAGAAGGCTGGGAGGAGAGCGGTGAGGATGGGGCTGATGGTAAGGATGGAGCTGGTGGCTTGTGTCGTGGGGAAGTGGCATCGCCTGCGTTAACCGATGCACCCGGTTTGCGAATATAATTCGGTGGCAGCGAAGACATTGGAGCACGGCTGTGAGGAGAGCACGGCGAGCCCTGCCGAGCTCACGGTGTTCATCGCGGCAGCGGGATGAGCAGCCCCCCGTCTCCCGAAGGGAAAGCTTTCCCCGTGTGCCTGCCATGATAAATCAGCTGCCGCTAGCCTGAATAACAGCATTCACTGAAGTTACAGTAGGAAACTTGTCTGGGTGGACACTGTGCCATTGCTCTGCAGCGAGCAGCCGGTGCCGATGGCTGGCGTTGCGCTGAAATATCGCATTGATCGCCGCTCCGAGGGTCAGCTGGCAGCACCGGGTTATTGCAGCGGTAAGGAGCAGAGCGAACACCGGGAGAAGAGGTGCTGGGGAAGGGCAGACTTAGACCAGTGTCTCGCCGATCTCTCCAGGAATAAGGAGTACGGTGGATGTGTTAGACGCCGGAGGGACCAGAGGGAGCCTGGCATGTCACTGGGAGGATTTGCAGGCTAAACTTGGCTGGGTGCTCGCCGCCGGCAGCCAGGCACTCACGGGCAGAGCGTGTCGCTGTCTGCCATCGCCCTGGTGCGGGGCAGGGATCATGTCCCATGGTGACCCACGGGAGCCAGCCCCGGTCCCAGAGAAGATGTGGGAGGTGCTTGCTCACATGTGGGTTATAAATGGCCCAACACAGACCTGCCGTCTCCCGCCTGTGGAGGTGGTGGGCGCACGGGGTGAGTGTTGTTCGACACAAGGGTAAGCACCAGGTTGCGTGGCAGCACTGGGACGAATTTGCCCTTGAGGCATCCTGGAGAAGGGGAGACGGTCCTGGTTTGTGAACGAATTTGAGCAGCTGCCGTCAGAAACATTGGGAAGCGGTCACAAAATGTATGGAGAGAATGAGGATGTGACAGACATCCCAGGAGACGTTGATTTCTGAGGACAAGGTGGACAGACAGGAAAGGCTGTGGAGTTGGGGTGAGGGTCTCCCGCACCCCTATTCTTTACAGTGGAGTTCAAGGAATAAACCAGCATTGAATGGGTGAGAGGAAATTGGGAGAAAAGTGCTGTAAAACAAAAAAAACATGCAAAACTTTTTTTTGGTTTTTGTTTTTAATAGGAAAAGGATCTTGTGCTCCCCCAGCCCCACAGTTAGCAGCAGTGTGTGCCACCCCAGTGTGAGACAGAGCTGGGAGAAAAAGGTGAGGAACCGTCTTCCAGAGGTTTAGAGTTTTCCCTCCATCCCTAACTCCTTTTTTTTTTATCCTCTTTCAGTCTTTCCCCCTTCCTCCTCCTCCTTCTCCTCTCTTGTTAGCTGGTTGGTGGGGAGAAGCAGAAGCTGAAGGGTGGGATAAGACAAGGCATCCTTGTCCAGCCGCCCTCCTGACCCCTGGCACCCCCAGGTTCTGCACGGTAGCTTCAGCGCTGGCCGCCTTGGCAGGCTATCAAAAGAAACTTCCGAACACTGAGATGGTTGAGGGCTGGGAAGAGATAAAAGCTGGCTTGAGCAAGCCGTTTCTTGTCTTAAAACTTGGCACCTGGACCTATCGAGGCGAATGTATGAACGAGGCAGCCATTCATTACAGGGAACTCTTGAGATTTAATTTTTACTGCAATTTTTAAAAATATATATATATTTATATTTTTGTGGGGGGTTTTGGTTTTTTGGTTTTTTTTCTAATTTCCTGGGAGTTTCCATTGTATGCATGGTATGCAGCAGGGGGGAAGCAAATACGTGCCCTGGGAATCGCCTCAGCCTCCCTGGTCTACTTGCAGACACTGCAAGAGATTAAACCAACCTGGCTGCCTTAGCACAGCGCATTCCTGAGTTGTATTAACCAGGCTGGAAATCTGCCTCTCAGAGTAGTGGCAAACTGGAAAAAAGCAGTTTATCTTCACCGTAGCTGACAGAGGGCCATGTGCTGTGTGTAATATCTGAGTGCCAGCATCTGTGGGATTTCTTTTCCTTCCCTTTTTTCCCCTCCTGCTTCTTTTTTGCAGTCTGTGTTTCTGTGATGCTGACTGTGATCCTTTCCTGTGATTCTTGCCAGCAGCTCAAACCCTAGGGTGGGGAGAGAAATCACAGAGTGGTTTGGGTTGGACCTTAAAGATCATCCAGTTCCAACCCCCCTGCTTTGGGCAGAGACATCTTCCACCAGACCAGCTTGCTTAAAGCGCCATCCACCCTGGCCAACATTTTCAGGGATGGGGATGGAGACTATTTTTTACAGAATGTTGTTTTGTTTTGTTTTGTTTTTTACTTTGAATAAGATCACTCTTGTCAGGAAAAATTGAGACTTAAAGGTGAATTTGTGTTGTGACAGATGGTTCAAGCCAGATGTGATTCCTCAGCCTGTCATGTCTCAAGTGACACATGTTCATGGGGCTCATGTCACTTGTCTCCATCTGGGGCAGGACACATCCCTGACCCCAAAATTGCCCATTTTCCTCCCACCTTTGAGAATGAGATGTTTGTAGCAGGGGGCACTGTGAAGCCAAGTTTCACAGAGCAGGATGGAGGAGGTCCTTTCTTTTCTCTAAAGCTCTTTAATCCCACTCAAGGGTTCAGTTCACACACAAGGTGCAGCCCCTGTATCTATTGCAACCTCTTGTAAGAAGTCTGCAACTCAAAGGATTATAGGATCATAGGATGACTCTGAACCTGGCCAGTCCCATCCAGTGGGGAAGAGCTCTTCTGGACCATCCCCAAATGTTCTATGACAATGTATCTCCTGTGTTCCCAACATGGTGCACAGTGGCCTCTCATGGCACTGAGGGAAGGAACAGGGTGCAAAGAGTCAGTACCATGTAGCCCAGCCGGGAGTCGTGTATGAGGATGCTGAGATTTGAGAAGTCTTGCTCTGCTTCTGTGTGAAATCAGATCAAATTGGGTTAGAAGGTGGGTTAAATGGTAAAGGAAGATGGCTGTCTGCATCCTGCATGACTTGTAGCATCTCCATGGCATGGCAGAAGTGCCACAGAGCAGCACCAAAAGCAAGGGGCAAGGATAGGGGCAGGATGGAGGCAGGGGAGGTGAGCAGCACAGGTGAGCAGAGGTTCCTGGAGGGGCAGGCATGCTGTTGGCTGTCACTGAGACTCCAGCCATGCTTCAGAGTCCTTGAACACTGATTTGAGAGGCACTTAAATACTTCTCTACCACAACCATTTCCCCCAGTGTCCCTTTCCCTGTCCCCTGGCCTGACTGCCCATTTTGTAGAGAGCAAAGAGGTCTGGTGTCCTTAGAGTGTCCAGGCCAAACAGGAGCTGGACATGCTGCACAAGGACTGCAGTAGCATTTGGCCAGACCATTTGTGGTAGTGGCAGTGTTGGCTGAGGGCTCCTGCACGGGTGAGACCAGACCATCTTGGTTTGTGCTCCCTTTGCAGTTAAACCTGGGGATGGTACCTCCATCCCCACAAAGGAATGAACACCTCTTGGTCCTGGTGCTAGTCATTCTTAAGGTGTCAGGAGGGAAATTGAAGCACGCAAATGAGGACTCACAGTAACATCAGTGGTGAGAAATGGGTCCTTCCAGGGAAGTGGCTCTCCCAGCCCACTTCAGATGATCTTTCTCCAAAATTCTGCACCAGTCAAGTGAGACTGGAGGATCTAGGGCCAAGAAGGGGAGGAAAAGAGCCGAGGAGATACTGCACCACCATGTCATTGGGACAATGAAGTGTCATCTGAAGCGGGAACTGTGGTGGTGACAGGGTCCTCCTGGAAAACTATATCAGCTTTACCTAGATCGCCTTCCCCTCCCCAGATCCCCCCTTCCCAAATCTTTTAGGAGACCTAGTTGGTGTAGCAAATGTTTCATGCACTTCGCTGCGGTGGGGAAGCTCCTGAAACCCCAGCTGATGCTCTACCAAGCAGTTTCACTGGCCTTCATTGTTTGCAGTGTCACGATGCAAGAATTATTAGGGGGATGGGGGTGGGTGAAGAAAGGCCATGAGTGGAATGAGATGGGAGCCTCCAGCTGTGCTGTTTGCAAGAATAAGAGCCAGGATTGTATTTATTATCTCCTCAGTGGAGGGTCTGCAGCTGCATGCTGAGAGCCACAGACGGCAAAGGGGCCTGGAGATTATTGTGCAGGAAAAAAAAAAAAACAAACCAAGAAAACCCCAAAAACTCAACCACAAAAATAAATAAAAAGCCCACAAAGACGCCCTGGGCCAGCTGGAGCAGTGCCAAGGGGCACCCAGCCTATCTCCCAGTCTCCACACTTTGCCCTTCCTTATTGAAATCAGAAGCCCTGCAGGGCTGTTAGGACAAGGGAGGCTGGCAGCTGCTGCCTGTCAGAGAGCTAAAGCTGCACAGGATCCCCTTAAATCCTTCTGGGGCTGGAGGTGTTGCTTAGTCAGGATGAACTTTTTTTCCCTCAGATTTCTCATGATTTTTGCCAGCGCTGCACCATGACCAAAACACG
Organism: Campylorhamphus procurvoides; assembly: GCA_013396655.1. Lineage (NCBI taxonomy): Eukaryota > Metazoa > Chordata > Aves > Passeriformes > Dendrocolaptidae > Campylorhamphus > Campylorhamphus procurvoides. The sequence continues at coordinate 598,879 of WBMV01003889.1, read as the reverse complement.
CCATCACAGGCAGTGTTTGGACACCTGATTTGGAGCCACCTCTGTTTCAATGGATTCAATTATCTAAGAGGTCTTTCCCAACCACGATGATTCTATGATTCAAAGAGAAGAACTGGAAAGCCATTAGAGATACAGGACGATGGGGCTGTGTTGAGCTATTCGCTCTTAGTGTGATGTGTCTCACCAAGAAAGGCAGAGGCATCACCCTCGGGTGTATCACCTTCTCCTGGCAGCATCCCTCCTCTCTTTTGCTTCCTTTCCCCTATCTAGCTCATCTTCTCCAAGGGAACCCATCTATGTCTACCCATGCAGCATAGTCCTTCTGCAACTTAGACCAGCCCGCTAGGGTGTTTGGAAGCAAACCAGGTCAGAGATATAGGGTACATCCATAGATATCACACCTTTCCTTCAATGAGCAGAGAGCTGCTGGTGGGTCCTTGCAACCGGCACTTTCCTGGGGTAGAACATAGAATCATGGAATCAGAGAATCAACCGGGTTGGAAGAGACCTCCAAGATCATGAAGTCCAACCCTTGGCACATTGTATGTGCCATCCCAGATATGTGCATGGCATGTGGCATTTCCCAGCTGGGCACAATGACATGGCTGATCAGCTCTTTTAACTGCTAAAACCAAGAAGTAACCATCATGGGTTTGGTTTCCTATCCCTATGCTGTACCTCTTAATGTTCCCCACTGGCATATGGTGTTCATCCCGGACTGCATTCCTCTGGAATTATATCATGTCTGTGGGAGCTGGAGTGCAAGGAAAAAGTATCATTGTAGCAGGAGCCGGCACAGGAACCAGCTGGGGCTGGCAGTCAGGTGTGCATCACCAAGGGCTGAGACTTCAAGACAAGCTTGCTGTGATCATTTTAGCTTTCAATAGTTGATTAGTTAAGAAAGAAGGAGGGTTTAATCATCCAAGGCTGCTGCTGTGATTTGGTAAAGCCCGGGTAGTTGCAGGTTCCCTTTGTGCCTCACAGTGAGTCCTTGGGTGTTGGAGGTGTTCGGGCTGGAGGATCTGTTTGTAGCTTCACCAGGTCTTTGTACAGCAATATGCATTAAGAATGGAGTAAAACTGTAAAGCGCTCTCCTTTGGCTATGAAGGGCCATGTAAAGGGCTGGTCTGTTCCCGAGTTTGTGCCAAAATAACAGAGACCTCCCACTCTGGGACATGTCTCTATGATAAAAATTCTATTCGGGCTGAGTTTGAGGTGTTTAAAGAAAATATTTGTGTTCCTGGCTGAGATGAGGACTCTTAAACTCAGTGAGTGCCAGGATAGTGAGACCTCGTGTTCCTTGAAATGCTCACAGTTATAAAAGCAGAGGAGGAAGGATGAGAAATAGGGGTTGTTGTGGATAAAAGAATTCAGGCTGGTCATGGCTGAACTGATTCTAGAACAAGAGAAAGTCCTGAGCTGTTACATCCCTTGCAGGTACCTTGTTGATTGCGTGCATCGTGGGCTGCTGGGAACCAGTGTGTCTGCCAGTGCTCCCAGTTTGTGCAGTCCTGCAGCTGGTATAGCCAGGAGGCAGTGGTGGGGCTGGGATGCTCACATCCTGTCTGCTCCCAGAAAACCCTGTGAATCCCTCCCGGTGTTACTGGGCGGTGCTACACCACTCCAATACCTGCCTTCCCCTGCCCCCAGCTGCTCAGGAGGCTTGGCAGACAATTTCCTTTCGGGAATGCCCCCTCGGGGCACAAGCACAGCTTGACTTGAGGCTGGAGAACAAAATTGCTTTCAAAAGCCACAGGAGGCTAATTCCTCCACCTGGAATAAAACTGCTGCTACCCTGACAGCTTCCTGGGCTGAGCAGAGAAGAGGGAATTTTGTGGAAATCCTGGTGCCATGGTGATTTAATTCCTAATTTGCCTGTGCTGGAGGTAGCACCAGTGTTTTCCCACTCGGGGCAAAATTCTAGGGAGTGGGTTGCTGTTCGCTCACAAAATGTGGCTTTTCAAGACACACAGCTCTCAGGGTGGCAGGAATTGTATTTCAGCTATGGGTGTACATGAGCTGGAACTTACTGTATGGGCTGGCAGACCTGCCTGCACATGTTTCCTTTTGACAGAGCCCAAAATACACCACCCCACACCTTGACTTCCTCCTTCACTGGGGATGAGGGATGCCAGAGGGGGAAGCTTGCACAAGTGGAATAAACTATTAGCTATTTAAACACTAGGATGATAAATTATCTGTGGCCTCTTGCAAAGCAGATGGGATTTGTGACATTAACAGTTGAAACAAATATTATTTTAATAAGTCACTCAATTTCTTTATTAAATAAAGGAATGTTTTTTCAGAAGGATGTCAGTCTCTTTTCCCAAGTAACAAGCACTAGAACAAGAGGAAACAGCCTCAACTTGTGGAGGCGAAGGTTTAGATTGGAAATTAGGGAAAATTTCTTCACCAGCGGAGTTGTCAAGCATTGGAATAGGCTGCCCAGGGAAGTGGTTGAGTCACAATCGCTGGAGGTTTTTAAAAAAAAAGACATAGATGTGGCACTTAAGGGCATGGTTTAGTAGTGGATTTGGAAGTGCTGGGTTAACAGTTGGACTCAATGATCTCTTCCAACCTAAATGGTTCTGTGTTTCATAAGAGACCCATTGTGTGAAACTGTAGGGTTTGGAGATGCTGGGTTCCCTCTGCAGAAATTCCACGTCTTCTCTGCAGCCTGCATGACGGGTTGAGGGAAAGCTTGGTTTTGGCTTTGGAGTTGTGAAATGCTTCTGGTGTTTAACAATTTGGCTTTGTTCTTACCCTGTAACATCTACAAAAATCTCCCTAAAGGATGGAGAGCATGGGTTGGATGGTGGAAAATCATTGCCATTTTGGCTCAGCAATTTCTCCATGTCCAGAGAGGAGAAAAGCAAATGGAGATAACTAAGATTTGGGGAAAATGAGGACTGGTGAGAAAATAATTAAAGCAGAAATAAATTCATAGAGAAATATTTTGTTTTGTGTTTTTCATTCCCTGCATTTAATTCTAATTTTTCCCAGTGAGCAAGAAGATAGAGCAAAAAGTGTTCAGGCACTTGCAGGATGATTCTTAGTTCGTGTTCAGGTCCTTGGTGTCTCCTTACATTGAGCCATAAGGGCTAAAGCCACCATCCCAGTGGCTGAGTATCTCCTAATCCCAATTTTTGCATGGTGTTTGCACTGGTCAGGGAAATAGGGTTGCACATCCCCTTTCTTAATACCCTGTTGGGTAATAGGGGATGGTTCTGATGTCTGAGGAGCTTTGTAGTTCCCACTGATAAAACCATCAGTGTGAAGTGAAAGGTAAAACCTATGCCCCAAAACTGACTTGTGCAATACCTCCTGATGGAGGGCAACATGAAATCGAGTGCAATTTGAAAGAGCCAAGGGACTAATTCTCATCCTGATGTTACTGACACCTAGAGTAACTCCACTGAACTCTCTCAAACCCATCTAACAAATGCAGGGTCAGACATAAAAAGCAGGTACTTGGATTCCCATTAGCTCTCCTCATCCTAAATCCAAGAAGTCACAAACACTGACTATTAAACCAGGACTGTTTGCAAAGTGTCCTCCAAACCAGCAAACAACAAAAAGTAACAAATGGGTCAGAAACCACTGTTTACACTAGTGCTTCTTGCTGAGTTTTAATAATATTTATCAAGAGGGTATATACAGCTCTTTGTGGCATGCATGTGGGAGATTCTTCTGCAGGAAAAGCCAGTCTGCAACAGGCAAAGCAAAAGCCTGGATGACCTTTACTTTCAATGAATTCACACACACACACACACACAAATAGTAACCTTGTCAGCAGCAGTCTCTTTATTATGGTAGGGGTGTAAGTCTGCAGTTAAGGGTTTAATGGTCCCTGGGTGTAGGCTGGTCTGAGCTAGTTTTCCTCTTTGCTCAAATTGGCATATGGGATCTGGAGACCCAACCGCGATTGCATCTGTGGCGTCATTTAGGCTCAGCCTGGGAGAGTCCACGCTGGAAAAGTGTAGCTGCTGCTAGTGCTGCACTTTAGTCAGTAATTATTCTAATTTTACAGAATAATTAATGGGTGGAGAAGTGAGGGAAAGGTCTCTTATGCAATTTTGTTGTCGAAGAAGCAGCTCTGGAGCATCCTGGGGCTCTGGAGTTGCCATCTCAGCTGCTACTTAACCTCCCTGATATTTAAAGAGAGAAAGAGCCAAGCCTCTCTTTTCTTCTCTTTTTTTTTTTTTTTTTAATCTCAGGGATTTATGGCCTCTATCATAACCTATGTACTTGTTCCACTTTCCAATAAAATTCCTTTTCCTCTGACTCCAATTAGTGTTGACAGCCAAGTTGGCCTGGTCAGTTTTGCTATAAGGACTCTGCTTTTATTTTCCTTGGCTGATGCAAGAGACAGAAGACAATCCCAAAATTTTCCTTCCGATGAAATATTGTTGCTAATACAGCTCCTCTGTCCTTTTATAAAACAACTCTCTTTGGAATAGGTGGACTTCAGCCCTTCATTTTTGCCTCTTTTCATTGAATGTTGCTCTATTTGCTGTTAATTCAGAATTAATATTGGCAAGAAACTTGGAAACTACCAGGATCTGCCCACCATGCCTTACAGATTCATGTCATATCTGATCTGCTCTAGCTGTGGGCTGCTGTGGAAAAGACAGATCCTGTTTTTCCCACTCCTGTGTCAGAGATGGTAATCCTGTGACTGGTCACCCTTATTGGTTGGAAAACTGACCCACCAAAGGGGAAAGAGGAAGTTTAGAGTTTTTTTGTTGAATGAGTCAGCTCAACTGGTTCGTCCTAGTGGGACTTGGGTTTGGAAGATGCAGCCAAGAATGGGATGGGAAGCAGTAATGGGGGAGACTGGGCACCCTATTCTGCCGTGGACAAGGGAGAGAGGGACGTCTTCAAGGATGTGTCTGGTCTTAGGTAGGTTTCATCCCTTCTGGAGCAATTTCTTTCTCTTCATCCCGCCATAGAGACAGCTTGGTGGTTTTAGACTTCTTACTCATGTACCTCAAGCTTCATTGGATAACTTTGAGTCTTCAGCCCCAATTCCAGCTGCATTTCAGCCAATGCTTTGCTGAGGGCATGTTCAGGGAGGCTGAGGGATACAGAGTGAAGAACGGGGCAACTGTTTCCCAACTTCATCAAACCAGAAACTTTAAAACACCTCCCCTTGTATAATTTTTTTAATTAATCCTTGATTTTTGACAATAGGGAATTCCAGCTTGGTGGTTGGCAGGGGAACTAGAGGTAGCCTAGATAGCATCCTCTTACTATCTGTGTTCCCGAGGAGGGGAACCAGTCCCTAAGCAATGGGCTTTCATCCAGGGAGGGATGTGTTAGCTCATCTCCCTAAGGAGAAAAGTCTCTGAAGGAAGAGGAGAAGGAGGAAATCAAGTGCAGTGAGAAACATGAATTTCCAACAACACAAGGAACAAGGCTTTCCTCTCTTCCACCTCTCTCCATCATCAGCTGAGACTTGAGATTCCTCTGCAGTCTGATTTTAAAATCAGATTTTAATGTTGGGGTGTTTTTTGGCAGGGAAAGGTTAGTGTGAGTTTTCTGTATGGGTCCTTCCACACAACATTGCAGTGGATCAGCATAGCAGGGAGAAGGCATCAGGGCATCTGCAGGCTTAGTGAGATATATGGGATCTGAGGAGAAGGGTAGCACCCTGCTAGAAACTTAGTCCAACACTGGCTCCATTAACCACCGCTGGGTCTCCTTGAGGTTGTCTCAGAATATTTGCCATGCAGAAAGCATGAGCAAGTTATAAAGAACAGAGCCCTGCAGCCCCTATGGGCACCTAAAACATGGGGGACAATGTACCCCCAGCAGCTCCTACTGAAATCAGTGGGTATAACAAGTCCCCCAGCCCTGTCAGATGGCCAAAACTTATCACTGGGATCTCTGCACACCTCAACAGTAATAGAAATGGTCATAATTGAACCAGCCTCAGGGTGGGCTGCTTTAGTCTAGTGACTTTCCCCTCACCATCCCAGGTGATGGTGCTGGTGGTTTCTGGTCCATGGTGTTTCTCCCAGGTGAAGCTCAGCAGTTCTGCAAGAGGATAACTCCTCTTCCTTTTATGAGGGGATAACTTGGCTTCCTGCCTTTATCAACAAAGCCGCTGGTAGGCAACAATCCAAAGGCAATTTGATGTGGTTTCAAATGTACACTGTACACATGAACTGTAAATGCCTGGGGCATGTTTCTTTCCCCATTTCAAAGAGAGCTATCGATTGCTTCACACAATGATAAAGCATGCCTATACCTGACTAAGTTCTTTGTTGATTATCTGGCAATGAAGGAGTCTATTTCTTGGACTGGAAGATGACCAATAACTTTATTTCTCCTATCTTTTATCAGAGCTATTAACCAAGTGGTATGTTAGTCTATGAATGCTTCATGCTGCTCCATAAGGGAGTTTTTAACTGGTAGTAATGGATTGTATCCCATCTGCAAAGCAATTGCAGAGCCAGTAAGGGAGAACTTGTAGAGGTGCTGTGAGGAGGGAAGAGGCAATATATGCTGTGCAATACCTCAGCTGAGCTTTGTGCACTGCCTTTCAGCTGTGTAATATTTTGTCTTTGCTGCTGGCTGGAGTGATGGATGTTGCAGTGGGAGTCACTGTATCTGCCCACTTCTGGCAATCATTTTTGAGGCTGATCAGAAAGGGAATTCCTATGTCAAAAGGGGCTTGAGCAGCCATATATCAAAGCCCAGCACTGGTTTTGATTCTTCTCAGGGTTCATAGAATCATAGAATAGTTTGGGTTGGAAGAGACCCTTTAAAGACCATCCTGTCTAACTCTGCCACAATAACCAAGAACTTGTTCAATAAGATTAGGTTGCTCAGAGCCCCATCCAACCAGGCCTTGAATGCATCCAGGGATGGGACTTCTACCACCTCTCTGGGCAACCTGTGCCAGTGTTTTACCACCCTCATCATGAAACATTTCTTCCTTATATCTAGTCTGAGTCACTCTTGTTTTAGTTTAAAACCACTGCCCCTTGTCCTATTGCTACAGGCTCTATTAAAAAGTTTGTTCCTGGTTAAACTGGGAGATTGTCCTCTTACTTTTTTTAGATGCCCCAGCAGAAGCCCATGAAGGTCTTAGCAGTGCTCAGAAAGTCAAATTTCAGACTGGTCTTTCTTTGAACTTGCTGCTGTATGATCTGGTTCCCATCAGAACTAAAACAATGCCGTGAGGAACTGAGCTGTGCTTTTGAAGGAGAAGTTGAGAGGTGCTTTCTATGTTTAGACATCAAGCAGCAATAGCCACTGAGTGAAATTTGGGAGAAGAAATACCAGTAGACTGAGCTAACACTAATGCGGGTACTTCCCTGTACACAAGACATTTAACGTTTGCATTTTTTCAGTTTTAGTTTACAAGAAGCTCCCCATTGCTCTAACTTCCCCAGTAGTAAAACATTTCAGTACACTCCAAATGCAGCTTCATGAAAAAAGAAAAAGAGTAGTGTTTATTTTAGGAGGGACTGCAGAAGGGAGCAAGCTAAGTCTGTCTGCACAGAACAAGAGGGGATCAGCCTTGATGTCATTAGGAAAGGGATATCTGGAAATGTGTCTGCAGAAAAGAGCTCTACCCCCTGTGTCCCCTCTGCACACATATGTGTTTTCTCAAGAAACACTTGAGATGGGCTGAGGCTAGGGCTCATCTTACCGATTTTCTGTTGTTCCTACAGAATAATGGACCCCAGAGGATTGCATGTTGGCCTTTAGCAATGGTTTGGTTGCAGGCAATTTGGCCAGAGTCCCAAACTCTGCTCTCTATTTGCAGGAGGTCTGGGAGACACTGCCAGACAATTCATATCAGTGATTTCTGCAACATTTTCCCCTCTTTGCACTTCTTTTGCATATTGGCAAGTAGTCCCCAGTCAGTCTCCTGGGAATGAGAGCCAAGAAGACGACTTTGGAGTGAGAGAAACTGATGCCAAGGGGTGGGTGAGGGAAGATGAAGTGTGAATTTCTAGGAAATAGTCTTGTGAAGGTGCAAGGGCTGTGGGGAAGGCGCCTCAGGCAGATCAAAGGGTGTGTGGGAAAGATGATACTGCAAGGAAGTTAATGAAGTGCTTTTAAAGAGTGGTGGGAAAGGTGAGAATAGAGACCAGGGAGGCTGCCTTGGGGGTGGGAACATGCATTTAAAGGGGATGCTTTTACTTTTTTCTTGTTAAATGAGTGCTTGGCACATGAGTGTCTGTTTAAGTCCAGCAGCATAGCCAAGGACTGGTGCTGATGAATCTACTCACCTGGTTTGGCGGGATTTTTTGTTGCTGGCCTCCTGAAGACCGTGTTTGTAAGGCATGAGAGGTCATCACCCATGACTGCAATGACAACCAACAAGGACAGTCCTTGCTGTGCCTGCTGATCTGCAGGATGTTGGCATGCTCCAATTTACCCTCTCCAGAGATGCAGAGCTAAAGCTTTTTTGGCTGTCTCTTGAAATCACATAGCTGCTGTTTCCCACAGTTGTGTGGAGGAGCTGTTAGGATGTGATCTGAAGAGGTCCAGCAGAGTCAAGGAGGAGCAGATCAGCTCTCTGCCTCCATTGTCCGTGATGATGGAGGGACGAAATGTCTTAGATGGAAGAGGGTCAAAACCAGAAGGGTGTAGAGAGTTCTTTGCTTGCTGTCATTGTTAATCAGAGTGAGTTCTTAATGTAATTAGCAAAGGCTTCCCAGAGCCTCTATATGAAGCAAATCATCTTTTTCCACTGTGCAGAAAGCTGGGCCCACCACAGCAAAGTCTGGGTTAGACTGAGCAACCCTTGGTTCCTCTGCTCTAGTGGGTGAGGAGCCAAGCAGCTTTTGTCTGTCCTGCTGCCACAAGCCCAAGGAGGGTTGTTTTTAGCCACCTCATATAAAGCCATGATCTTACCTACCTAAAAACTTCTACATTTGCATCTGAAGTCTAAGCAAGGGAGACGTGTCCATTTGGGCAGTAAGCAGTGGCCTTTTTAGCGGTTTATCCTGGATATTGTTGGGATGATGACATTATCTGTGTTGCCTGTAGGAAATTTGAATGGAACTTTGCTTTTTCCTCTCCTGTTAAGGCTTTTGGGCATCTAAGGCTCCCACAGTTTAAATGATTTCTCCAACCTGTCAAATCAGGGTCTTGAAGTCAGTGCTCCCAAATCTTACAAGGATGCTCTGACATGAAGACCTCTGTGTGCTGAAGTTTGCCATGTTGTAAAATGACTCAGTGTTTGACCTGTTATTTAGCTTCTTCCACAGTCCAGTCAAAAGGGTGTATGTTGGATAGATTGTGCTTTAATTTAACCTACTGTTCTTGCACCTCATTTCCACTTGTGTCTTAACTTGGTTATATCTGCAAAGACTGTTGATCCAATTTGTTTTCTCCATTAAGTTCCCACTGGGGTTCATAACATGAGAGACAAAGTGTTTGGGATATCCATGCTATTTAAGAGTATCCTTAATCTAGCCCCTTGGAAAGAGAGAAGATACAACAGTTACAAATTTTCCATGAAGTAATCTCTACAGCAATTAAATCTGTTTTCTCATTGTCTTGTTTTCCAGGTACAATGCAGTTCCTGGCCTGGTTCAATTTACTGCTTCTCCTTCCTTGTTCTCCTTCCAGTTACAAATTTTCCATGAAGTAATCTCTACAGCAATTAAATCTGTTTTCTCATTGTCTTGTTTTCCAGGTACAATGCAGTTCCTGGCCTGGTTCAATTTACTGCTTCTCCTTCCTTGTTTTGGTACCACCAAAACCTGCTTCCCTGGCTGCCACTGCGAAGTGGAAACCTTTGGTCTCTTTGACAGCTTTAGCTTGACCAAGGTGGACTGCAGTGGAATAGGCTCACATATTGTTCCTGTCCCAATACCTCTGGATACCTCCTATTTGGATCTATCATCAAACAAACTGGAAACAATAAATGAATCAATGCTTACAGGCCCTGGATACACCACCCTGGTGAGTCTCGACCTGAGCTACAACAAAATTGCCAAGATTTCCTCCGCAACCTTCTCCAGGCTTCGGTACCTGGAGTCCTTAGATCTGAGTCATAACTCTCTGGAAGTCCTTCCCGAAGACTGTTTCTCCAGTTCTCCTCTAAGTGACATAGATTTGAGCAATAACAAGCTTTTGGATATAGCTATGGACATTTTTGCATCAAAAGGTCAAGGAAAATCCCTGAATGTGGATCTATCCAATAATATGCTCAGCACAATTACAAGGCACCGTGAAAAGAGAATCCCCAACATCCAGAACTTAAATCTTTCTGGAAACAGGCTAACATTTGTGCCAAACCTTCAAGGCATTCCTCTCCGATATTTAAATCTTGATGGAAACCCTCTGGTTAAGGTTGAGAAAGGTGACTTCACAGGGCTGAAAGATTTGATTCATTTATCCCTCAGTGGCCTGCGTGGCTTTGGAGAGTTATCTCCTCATAGCTTCAAGGAACTCTCAGCCCTCCAGGTTCTGGATTTATCCAACAATCCCAACTTGATTTCACTGTCTGCTGAAGTTATCTTTGGTCTGAACTCCCTACAAGAGCTCAACCTCTCTGGGACAGGTGTGTCATCTTTGCCAAAGACTGTGCTCAAATATCTACCTTCCATCAAAAGCATCACCTTGGGGAAGAACATACAGTGTCTTAAGACCATTAAAGAAGGACAGTACCACCGACAAATCGGGCTGACCAAAAAAGAAGTCCTCAGTTGCTATGACAGCCATGGGTCCGTAGCAGCAGCACCTTACGTTTCATGATGAAAGCTGGGGAGAAGAAGGGGTGGGGCAGGGAGGGTGGGAGGCCATGGGGTTTGTACAGATGTCGGACTGAGATGGCTCCCAGTGTGCCTTTTGTAAAACTGTCAATAATTTATATATTTGTATATGCTAATAGTTGATCGTGGATTTTATAAACTCTCAAATCTTGACCCGTGTTATCTACAGGCTCCAAACTTTAGCCAGTGCATTGAGGTCCTACACACATCCCGTTGGCTCAAGAGCACTGATGCTGGACAATGGGGGCCAAGGTGCTCTGCAGGTCCCAGAGCAGAACAATCAGTCTAGAGCAAACCTTCATGCCTCAGACATGTTTGTAGGAGCTAAGCTACATCTCTCCAAAGCACACACCAAAATGTACCAACTCTGTAGCTGCTTACTTACAAACTCATGCATCATCCTTTTAATTATTACTACCCAAAATGTGCCTTTTAGATGTTGACCTCATTAGCACCACCCTGTTCTCTGTCATGCACTTTCAGTCTTGAAGAAACATTTCTGGACAAACCTGAATACAGGGTGTTCCTAATATGCTGGGGTTTACATGTTATTTGCATAGGTGTGCAGCAAACACTAAGTCAAGAACTTTTCCCACAAATTTCTCCCTGTTTTCCCATGCTGATCCTTTTCATGGCTAATTAAGTTAGGTCCAGCTTTGGCAGCCTTCTGTCTTTCTAACCTCAGCAAGCCATTGCTCAGAAATTATGTGCAGCAGACGAAGGGAAAGCAGAGGGGTCTGCCAACAGCCACATCTCATCCAGGAACCAGCCTTCAATGAAGGAGGTTGCAAAGGGAACCTCCTTCATTTAGCCTAGCTTAGGGAAAAAACCAAAAAAAAATCCCTCCTCCCTTTCTGGGAAAGCTGGGAAGGAAACTTTGACAGAGATTCTTGTCTTGATAACCTTATCAAACCAAGATTCAGACCTAGAGGATGTGAGAGTAAGTTGTTTCCATGCTGACATTGCCCATCTGAACACAACATCTGCAACTCATCTGGGCATATGTGAGGCAACTTCCAGTGCCAAAATGCTCTTGAGAATGTGCCGGGGGAAGAATTAGCACTGATGTCTGTGACCGTGGAGCACTGCTTATCAGAGAAAAGATCTTGGGTTTTTTCCAGAGTTGTGGCTTTTTTTTTCTCTCACACAGCTCCTTGGCTGCCAACCGAAATCTGATAAAAAGCTTGGTCAGCAAAGGTTTGCTCATTTTTGACTCCATTGTTGAAATGCTGACAAAGAAAAGTGGAGCATCTCTGGACCCTCTTCTCCAGGTTAGGAGAAAGTGGGACAAGTGTGACTCAATGCCATGTGTGAAGCCATCAACTTGCTTATAGGAGCAATGGGGGTGTCTGCTGAAGTCTGATCCACATCTTGCATGCTTTGTCCTGAGGGTGGGAAGAGATCTTGTGGCTGGGGGTCCTCCTTGAGCTGACCTGCAGTTTAGTCTCTAAACCCAGCTTTATGTCAGGGTGACCTTCTGTGTTTGGAACTCATATAGGAAGATCCATGTAAAGGTATGCAGATACAAACCCATCTCACAGCTGTCCTTAAGAGTGCTGGAAGCAGCCCAGCTTACATGCCCAATGGTCTTTGCAAATGGAAACCCTGTTGCCCAAAGCAGCTGACTCCAGGGATGGTTGGAATCCATCGATTCCATAAAAGTCAGAATCAACACCTCACTTTGGATACTAAAATCCCTCTCTCACATTTCCATCTATCTCCATTTCAATAACTCATTTGGAGACCTTAGGGTGGAATTTTTACCCCTTCCCTCAGTGTTGTGGCTTTTGCCCTCTGCTGAGCCTTTGCAATGCTCAACCAGCAACCACAGTCACGGGAGATGCATTGATTTTCTTAAAAAGGCAATGGGACTGTCTATCAGCAGAGATCTGGAAGGGAACAGCAACCAACTGCACTGCAGTGGGGGCAGTTTGTGAGGAAAGAAGTGGGGTCTTTAGTGGATCTTGCCTTTTTAAGAGAATTCTTTTCTGCTGGCAGAAAACGTATTTTTTTAAAAAACAAATTGTTTAATTTTATAAATCTTACATAGATGAAATGTTAGGGGTATCACCCACTGTCAAAGTTATTGTCTTTGCAGCACTTTGGTAAATTTAAAACCCAATGTGACAATCCAATTGAAGACTGCAAGATTTCCTTGTGTAATCTCATGGTAGCTGCTAGCTAAACTAGTCTTAGCAAAAGCTGGCAAATACTGTCGCTGTGTTAGCTTGTTTTTTTAGAAGAACCTCTGCAGCATTGTAAGGCTTTGTGATTACTCACAATATAATAAAGTGATTTGGAGAAGAATAAGCCCAGATCCCCCAGATTTATTGCTTTATTGCTGGGAGGGTGACAGCTGTCACTGGGTTTGAAGTGCAACACAGCTTCTCCCCCTGCTCTGCTCATCCCCACCGCCCTCAAGGGTGTTGCATCTCCAAACGGGGGGCAGGATTTGTCCTACTGTGTTTGGCTCACTATGGTCTTCACTGGCAGAAAGGCTTGAGAGCTTCCCTGATTGACTTGAAGGAAATTAAGAACACATGGCAGTGGCAGTGAAGAAGCAGAGGAATACGTGATACAAATTCCTTGCTCCAGGATCTGCTCCAAATCTTGCAAGAGATAGTGGAGATCTCTTAATGGATTTGGCCAATCTGGGACATGGTCTTCTAGCATTGAAAGGCTGCATTTGAAGCATGGTTGATGTGGGAAGAGGCCACACATAAGGCCATGGAAGTGTTAAAAAGCATACAGATGTGGTGCTTAGGGACATGGTTTAGTGGTGGACTTGGCAGTGCTGGGTTAATGGTTGGACTCCATGATCTTCAAGGTCTTTTCCAAACTTAAGGATTCTATGATTCTATGGGGGTGTGAGGGAGCAAAGGGGTGCAGAAGCAATGCTGTGGCACAGAAAGCTGCACACTGCCAGACTGCAGAGCTTTCAGCAGTGAGATACATGTAATCCAGTCTCAGCACTGTTCTCTAAGGAGTCCGGGCTGCTTCATGGAGGGCTGAAAACATGCAGAGCCATTGAATCTAAAGAATAAATAGAAACCTCTCCAGAGGGGTCTTCCTGCTCTTAAATAGCAAATTTAACTTCAAGCACTTCTTGGTGCTGTGTATAAAAGCAGTGCAAGCAGAGACCTACTGAGGAAATTGCCTCTGGGCAACTGCAGTGTCCCTCCCAAGCTTGAAGGAACCACTGCATCTTCCATCAAGGCAGGCAGAGTTGCAGGCTGCCTGGAAGGTCCTGTTTGTTCTTCATCTGCTTCCCCAAACTGCCCTGTCCTCCAGGATGGCATACAAGGTCCATTCAGACTCTAACCTGGGGAGTGAGATCACCAGAAGAGGCCAGATCTTGCTTACAGAACAATTATGGACTGTAGAGGAAAAGCCACCGCCAACCATTCGAGATGGCTGCTCTTCTATTGTACACCATAAGGCTGTGACCATTAGGCTACACCACTACACTCCTTTTAGATAGAATCCCTTCTGCCCTGGGGTGTGGACTCAGTCAGAGCAGTGGAGAATGTCTTCCTCTCCTGAGGAAGGACACTGTCCTCGGACCCAGGGGTCTGAAGTTGTATTCTCCCACTTCCTTCTGTATGCCCACTTATATTTGATGGCCCTTGTCCCTCCCGGTACTCCTTTGCTGCCTTGCCTTAACATCTTATTTTGATAGTTATTTAAATTCATTATTTAATCAATTACTTAATTTAGTATTTCAATTGCTGTTAATTATTATTTCAATTATTGTTAATTAAAATATTCTTTAAATTGTTCTTTCTTATTTAAACACCCTTTCCAAAGTCCTCTGAAGGGGAAGAAGCATGCTAGCTTTCATCAACAATATGAGCCCCCACATTGCCCATGTATGTCCCCTCTCCACCAGTGGGGCATGAACACCTGAAACAACACTACTGTACTCACAGAGGAGGAAAGGCACATGGTGGCTTCAGTATTGGATAGGTTGAGGAGGACCTCATGCCAGCTTCCTGAAGCTGCTGTGTGCTTGATAACATGGTGTGATGGCCACCTGGTGTCAGACATCAACCAGCCACCCATGCCAGGAAAGCCAGCCAGGTTGGTTAGCTGCGAGCTTTGGCTGTCTCCAGAACCAGCTCAGCTCTGTGGCCGGATGCGTTTGCCCTGGCAAGCAAAATGGGCGTTTTAATTAGAGGCTGAATATTTTTAGAAGCAGGAAAACCTCAGAAGAGACTGGACAATAAGGATAGGTTGGGATGGATAGGGAGGAGAAAGAGGTGGCTGAACTGGCATTTGCTTGCAGTATTCAGTCTCCTGGAGAGTTATCAGCACCTCACCCCTCTTTCCAGCATGTTGGGAGAGACAATTCCCTCCATCTGCCTTGTGCCTAGGACAGCATTGGACAGAAATTCTTCTCTTTATTAGAAAACATGCACCTCTTTAGAACCCAAAAACTCTCATTTTCTTCTCATCAGTCTGCTAGAGCTGTTTCTCCTGGCTGTCAGCTGTCAGCCCACAGAAGTCCCTTGCTGACTATGTGACTGACTTCATAACAGCAGTAGGTGCCGTCCCTTTTAAAAATAGCTGTTCCTCTGAACATTTTCCATTTTGCAGGAGGTTTTTATTTCCAGCACGTTTGTTTCACAGAACCCTGGCTTGTTCAGGCGGGAAAGCATGGATGCACTCTTGCTATGCCAGAAAATAATGCTGCATGGCTGGGCATAATCCTTCTGCCTGCCCTGGGATCTGTCTCCTGGGAAAGTATGGGGCAGCGAAACCCTCTGCCCTTATAGAGTATTATTGCTGCTCCATCAGCCTGAGATTTCCTCTTCCTTCCTTTAATGAGTGGACAAGCAGAGCTGAGAACCTGATTAAAAGGTGGAAAATTGGAGCTGAAACTAGGCCATCAGATAAATCCTTTCCTGTAATAAGCAGGGAGTTGGAGTACCGGCCCTTAATCACAGCCTTTGTCTCCCAGCATTTGTATGCCTGTGTGCACCCATCCTCAGCGCCAAAACAAACCCTCCCCCCTCATCTCCATCCCCACCCCTGCACTGCCTTTTTATTAATGGGATTAAAATAGAAGTGGTTCACGCTGCCACAGAGGAACACCCTGGAGAAAGGAGCAGCCCACTGTGCCAGGCACTTGCATCCCTCAAAAAAGCCCTGCCAGCTGCACAGGGGTTCAGGCAGAGGAATGTGCTGCCACCCTGCCCAGCTTCATTATTCCAGTGGTCCAGTCTTCACTCTGGATGCACTGCAGGGGAGCAAATCAGCCTGAAAAAAACCCTAATGTTTTGCCCTTGGAAGCTTGCCCACCACTGTGGTGATGTCCTTTAACCCCTGCTGCTGCCCATCTGGACCTCTGCACCACATGCTTCCCTCCCTCCTCTTCCTTGTTAGCTGTGGATGTGTCACAGCACTTGCTGATAATTGACTGGGGCCGTGCTGGGAATTTGAACCTACATTTCAAAGAGATTGTTAACCTCCTTTTCCATCTCTTTGAACTGCTTTGCTTTATTGTAGGTTAAAGGAAACACATGGCTTCTTCCTCCCAGAGCCCCTTTTAATGGGAGCCTGGCACATTAGAGCTGGTGGATTTTTACCGGCAATGATGTTAGTAACGTGGTGCTGCTAAGTGGCATGTGATGATACATTTTGGTGCAATCAAGTGGTCCCTTGATTACAGAGGGGATAAAAGACAAAGAAATGGTCCAGAGATGGGCAAGGGACTGGTAGAAGCACCTGACATCACATGGAGGTCTGTTAGCCAATAGAGAACCAAGGAAGGGCTACAGTTTATGAGTTGCTTACCGAGAAAATAGATTCAAGCCCCTCTACCAATTGGACTTTATGGATGGGCTTGGACACATGAATGACAACTTCCTGAGGTGTGTTTGCACAGGTGGTTTAAGTTGCTCTGTGACTGCAGGGCAGTAGAGGGAAGTTGTCCTGATCTTCCTTTCCATTACACCAAAGCCAGAATTTGTGCAGCCCTTCAGTGTATCAAAAAAAGATCAAAGACCACCAGTTTTCACACAGATCAGTGAGCTGAACCAACCCATCAGGTGGCCATGCTGCTGCTATAAAAAATGCACAGCTAGATGAGGACAGTGCCCTGCACAATGAGCATTCCAAATTCCTCTTCCCAACAGTAGCTGGACTCTATGAGCAATGTCTGCATCCATCTTCAGTTCAAAACACATGTACTGAAGCCTCCCAAGTGCCTTTGACCATCTTGCCAGCTAATAACCTAAAACTTGGCCCTGGTTGGTCTGTTATGAAGATAAATGTATGTAGGACTGTGACATGTTGGACTGTTAGATTAGACAATGCCTTGAAAGACAAGCTCTGCATCACCATACCTGTCACCTGCATTGGTAGGTTGATGGTCCTAAATTCCTTGCATTGTTGATTATGGCTTTTCAGCTCACATTAGCTGTTGTCCTTCATCCCATGGTAGGTGCTCTACCAAACGTCTCTGAAAGGCTGCAGTATGTTCAGTAAGTCTTTGAGAGGAGCTATCTCAACACTGTTTTCTCACCATCTGGGACAGAACCAAGTATGGTGGGAAGGAAGAAGGTCGGGGATGGAGCAGAGCTCTGGCATGGTCTCAAAACTGAATTTGGGGTCCTTCATAGGCCGCACACCACTATGGCTCTGATGAAATTTATAAGGCCTGAAGCTCTTTCAAGCCAGTGCTGTTTTTCACCTCATTTGGATTTCATTTCAATTGCCCTTGAATTTGGAAGGCAAGTCTTCCACGTCTTCATGGCTCTACTACCATCCCTCATTCAACCACACCAGGCTGTTCAGTTCCCTTCTGTCAATGATTGTCCATACAGTAATTATTACAGCTCAGAAAATCCCTAGATTTCAACCCAGGCCTTCTCACTAACCAAACCTAAGCTCTTAGTTTCAACTATTGTTAGGGAGAGAATGTCAGCATAAACTTCAGTCAAATATTTATGCTAATATGTCATATCTTATGGGTGCAATGAAGTAAGTGCAAGTACATAGAGTTACCACTAAATAGTAGTGGTCAATCAGGATTCATCAAATCTCATTGCATTGATCAAACATCTGAAAACTCATATTAAAGCACAAATCAAACAAGGCTGCTCCATAGCCTTGGGGATATCCCCGAAGAATGATATTTTATAGGCTTTTTTTTGCTTTCATGGATGTTATTTTTTTCTATCTTGCAAGTGATCACAAAACCTGAATTAATGGATAGATTTATTTGCTAGAAAAACTGGGAATCGCTGGATGTAAATCTCAGACCCATTAATCTGCTGTCTCTGTCAAAGGTAAGAAACTCCTGAAGATGGTGTAGCTTTTCCTGTGCGTTACACAGAGGTAAACAGCTTCTTGGTTGGTCCTTGCCTGCAGTTTCCTTTGCAGGAAAAAAGGGGGCAAGGTTTTCTCCTATTTTGCTCCTAAACCTAATCACCAGTGTAAAAATCCATCATTTTCCCCAGAAGTATTCAGAGAAATGTTCTCATGTAAATATTTTATGAAGTGATTTTTTGCCTTCAAAAAACCCCCCATGCAACAGCTGCCTGTTTGTCATAATGCCATTTGGGACCTGCATCCCAGAGACTGCAGAGGTGAAAATCCTCTTAAATAAACAGGAAAGGAGGAGGGCACAGAACATATACCTATGATATCCCATGGGAAATGCCTGGATACTCCATGATGGAAACCATGTCACAATGCTATTTTTATCACTGTTTGTTAAATGACCTGTGGCAGCATCCTCAACCTCCCAAGGTAAATACTCCTCCATGTCTAAATTGGAAAGGATCCTGCCCCAGGGATCTTGGAAACAGAGAAGATCTCCAAAAAGGATATTGTCACAGAAATATGAGAAGATTAAGACTGTGTTTCAGTCAGTTTTTGCAAAAGTCATCACAAAATCAGAGCCATAAAGTAGGTGATTTTCCAGTATCCCAAAGCAGAGTGGTAGTCCCACACCTGGCAGGACCACATCCCAGTGTCACCAAGGGGATACCAAAGTTATGGTAACAGCCCCATCAGCATGACAGAAATGAGGTGACAATTCCTTTCATTTCTCTCTTCAAGACACAGCAGGGGAGAAGGTTCCCACAACAATCCTTGTGTCAGGACACATCCCCATTTCAGTGCCACAAATCCCTGCATTACCTGCTGCAGAAGAGAAGCTGGTTGCCCCATCTGAAGCAGCAGTTTCACACGGCAGAGTAGAGCTATGCAGTTTTCAGCAGAGCTCTGGAGCCAGCCAAACACCATTAGCCTAGTTTTTCATCCAAGCAAGGAAGTCCTGGCTCCTAGCAGGCTTATTAGTTTTGGCACCAAGCTCTGCTGACACCCAGCCAAGGCATTCTGGCTGTAGTTGGACCTGCCTGGCTTCTGTCCCACCAGCTTCTCTCCTCATCACACCTCCCTACCCTCTTAGTTCAGCATTGGCTGAATGTAAGATTCTGTGCCTGACCAACTGAGCAATGGGGATGGCTACGGACTTGGGATCAGAGGGGCTGTTCAGACTCCAAACCTCTAATAAATCCAAAGATCCCTGAAGATCAAACACTTCCTGGCAAAGTACTTGGCTGTTTTAAGAACAGAGGTCTCCCTTCCATCTTACGTAGCGCTGGGCATCTGGGCATAAGCAGGGATGAGCAATTTGTTGTATTTGCTGTTATCCCTTATCTTCCCTCCTTCAAACTCCCAAGATATGTTTGAAAGCCTAAACAAAAGCTGAATGGCTCTTCCCAGGAACTGAACTAATCTCATAAGTAATTGGAAGAGACAACAAAATCTTGAAGCTGACAAGCTCTGGAGATCCAGTACATACTAGATCTTCCTCAACCACTGTGAAACTCTACACTCAATTTCTAATCATAGAATGATTGAATGGTTTGGATTGGAAGAGCCTTTAGAGATCAACTACTTGCAAACCCCCTACCATGAGCAAGGATACCTTCCACTAGACCAGGATGCTCAGAGCCCTGTCCAACGTGGCCTTGAACACTTCAGGAACATAGCAACCACAGCTTCTCTGGGCAACCTGTGCCAGTGCCTCATCACCCTTATAATGAAAAAAAGTTTCCTTATGTCTAATCTAACACTACTCCCTAGCCTCTAATCTGAATCTTTCATAGCTTCAGCCTGAGCAGGTGACTCCTCATCCTGACCCACGCAGATGTGGTGATGAGGTCACAAAATTAATGACTGACAGGCAACAATCCTGCATATCAGCTATATTTGGACTGCTGAGCCCCTGCTGAAGGCTGGTTCCCTCATTAACCACCTTCCAGCCCCAGGCACAGCCTGGGATGCAGCAGATAGCATTTTTATCAGTTTTGCTGAAATTAACTGGAGGATCTGCTCTTCTCCCAGGCACCTGCTATGTGCTGCAGGTTAAACAGGGAGCAGACAGCATGCACAGAAAACAAAGGGGATGCTCTGTTGGGAAGAGATAAGAACAGAAACTGTCCCATGATGGTGATCTTGGTCACAAATTTCCCCATCACTAGCTAAATAGTGATGGCAAGAGACAGAGTTTCTGCTAACACCAGTCAGGATCTCCATTTCCTGGGACAGGCAGAAGTGAGGTTCAAAAGGGAACTGGCATCTAATTAGGGTGGCAGCCTGTGGACAAATCCCCTTTATAGCCACTGCAGCAAAGCGGTGCTGCAAACACACCAAACTGCTGAGAGAGATGTCAGGGTGACATGGGTTATCACTGCCTGTTCAGAAGTTCCCATGCATTCAAGGGTGAAGAGAAATTATTAGATACCACTTCTTTCTATAAATAATACTTTTTCTGTCCTTGAGATGACTTTGTTAGGAAGCCATGGCACTGCACCTCCTCATGGTGGTGGGTACCACTCTGCAGCCAGGAGGAGGGTGTAATGTTAGCATCATCAGGGATTTGGCAAGTCTCTGGGCATTCCCGAAGCACAAGCTTGGAGATCTAGTATGGGTGTTTGCATATCACTTGGTCAGGCAGTGCCTGGAAATTTCCTGTGATGTTTCTGCTGATACAAGTCAGCTAGACCTCCAGAGAAGTAGCGTAGCCACCAAATTCATCCATACAAAGATATACAAAGGCACTTCACCAGAGAAGAACACATCCTTCAGGGCTAAAGACAATGGCACTGGGAAATGAAGGGGATCACCAACACTCTTTCTGTCCCAATGATAGGCAAAAAGTGTTTACTCCTGATGTATCTTGTCCAGGAGGACTGATTTTGCTGGGAGCAGAGAATGAGTTGCAGTTAAGATTCAGCCCTTGCCTATGGTTAACCTCTTTCTGGCAGAAAAGTTTAGGTAAGCATGGGTGTAAACTGCTTTAAAACCAAATTAGATGTTCAGCTCATTTGGTAGATCCTGGATGGGGCAAGACAGTCTGTCTCAGGCTCTGAAAGCCCCATGCCTGAGGTTCAGAGGCACCTTTTAAAATATTTCTTCCATACAAAAAGAGTATAAGGACAGGACTAGGCTTATCACTGGATGTGCTCAGCAGAATCACAGCCAGTGACTCAGAAATCCCTGACAGACTCTTCTATTCCCTGTTTGAAAGAGCATGACAAGGTGCATGGAGCAGAAAGCTAATCATACACAGCAAGGGAGAATTGTCTGCTGTAATGACATCTGTCAGATTATTAGGTGTGGTTAACTCACTGCCAGGAGCCATCAAGAAATGACGCAAAGAGCCATCAATATTAAATTGAACAAGTCTTGGGGAGCTTCAGGGAAAAGGAATGGGCTGGCACAGGGCTTGGGTCATGGCAACCTGGGCAGAGGAAAAGGGGACAATAGAAGGGGGAGCACCATCAGTTCTTAGCAAAACAATAGAGGAGTTAATTTTGGATTTCATCAATGAGCTTGCAATCTGGACGTATGTCTACAAACAGTCAGATGGCAGCACAGAAAACCTTCATCAGCATTCATCACACTTCAACCCCTGAACCTCTGCTGATAAAGGCAGCTTGGTGGTGTCATACCTCACTGTTCCTTCAAGGTATTCTCCTTTCTTCCTTCTAAACTGCTTTAGATGAGAGTAACAAAACATGCATTAAATGGTGTCGGAACTGGCCCCTTGATGGATTTTGGAATGTGTCTGTAAAGGGATGGGGTTGTAAACCTTTTCTTAACAGAGAAGGCTGAATGTGGACAGCCATGGAAAAGCAAATGGAAGCAAGTCCAGGCATGGAGGATTAAAGGGTACAAAACCCAGAGGCAGACTCAGGAAGAGGGACTGGGGAGGATGCACTGGAAGGAGGTGCAGATGGACTTTAAGGAGGCTGCAAAGTAGATGAGGTTTGCATAAGCAGTTCAAAGGTCTGTGGGATGAGAAATGCACTGGGCTGATATATAGGTGCATCCTTGGAAGGAGAGAGAGTCAAAAGGGTGTCAACCTGTAAGACAAATACCCTGACAGGAGCTATTTCACCCCTAAAGGATGAGAGGGTGCCTTGAACTGCAGTGAATTAGGGATGGGTGAGTGCCAGCCAAGTTGATGTGCCAGAAGAGGCTGACCAAGATCTAAAACAAAGAAAAGTCGCACAGAAAGGACACCTTCTCACCTTAGTAAACAGCAGACAAGGGCTGCTGGAAGATGATGGGTCAATTCTGTTGGCCACACACCAGAGGCTGGGGAAATCACAGAGGGCCAGAGATTAGCTGCACACCTGTCAACATAAAGGTTTAGGAACATAATCTTATTCATCAAAGAAAAGGCTGAAACAAGTTGCTACATATGGTTATTTATTTAGGGAAAAGTTGCCTGATAGGCAGAGAGAGGGAGGTTCTTCAGCTGCGCTGATAATGGAAATAAGAAGACATGATAGGTGGAAGATAGAACTAGATTAATTCAGCCTTTGAAGTGGACACCAACTCACTGCTATGAAGTAATTAAATATTGGAAAAGCTTATCAGGAAGGCTGCCAAGTCACCAGAGTTTCCTATGTTGAAATAAAGATTAGCTATCTACGAAAGGAGATGCTCTAATCCAGTTTCTGGGAAAAGTCTATTTTCTGTATACAGAAGGTCAGATGAGATGATCCTCGTGGTGCCTTTTGACACTGCAGTCTGCGAATTCAGGAAGCGTAAACTCCCCTGTGTAAGCATCCTTCATCTGGTGCATGACGCATCAGGCAAATCAAGGGGAAATACATAACACAGACTCAGATCCCAGCTGAAGAGCATACAGCCAGTGCTGGGAAGAGAGCTCAGAAATTTCTGGCTCTTATCCCATTAGCCTACTGGAAGATAGATAAGCCTCCACATTTCTTCAAACCTCATATGAATCACAGAACTACCTGGAAGGGTTTGGTTTTGCCTGGTATTTATATTGCAACAGCAATAAAGAGATGCAGTCTGACTCTGCTGAATTGATGAGGGTGGAAAGAGTCCTCCACTTCAACAAAATTTAAAGTCTTGCTGAGGATATGAGCAAGAAAGGGCTCACCTGCTACTTGGCAGGGACAGCCTCCAACTCAGTCCTCCAACAACTGAATGAGATCATGCACTCCATTCCTCCATGCCAGAAACAGGAGAAAGAAAATCAGGCAAAGCTTGGAAGACCAGATGAATAAAGTGATTGTGACAGAGAAAGGGGTGCAAGCCCCAATGGGATGTGAACAATGCCAGGATCTATCAAACAAGGCAAACTACTGGATGGTGTCATCTCCAGGGAGAAGAATGACCAAGAACCAGGAAGAATAAGGGCTGTGAGTCTTTCAGCCACATGAAGCAGTGCCCAAATATGCCAGATGGAGCAACTCGAAAGTTCCTGTTTCTTCCTGCTGACTTTGAAGGCAGGCAGGGGTGAGTGGCCCAGACAGCAACATTGATACATTAGACATCAGAGGTCAGGTGAGATGAACTCCAAAGAGCCAGAGGAAGCCCAGACTGAAGTAGTCACAGCAGAGAGATATTTTAAGGCAAAGGGCTCTCTCTGACTGTTTCTCAGCTGTGAAAAGGGATTTTCAATATAATCTGTCTAGAGTAATCTACAGCTTCATCTAACAAGAAAAGGGAACTTCAGAGGGACTGAAACTGACTGCAAAACCAGGTTGCTGTGTGGTCTTCTGCACTGTCTGGGCTCAAAAGTCCCATTCCAGCAGTGTCAGGGATAGTGTCGTAGCCAAAAGTCCAGACTGGTATTTTTTCTTTTTGTTTTTTTTTTCTTTCTTTCTTTTAATGATATATCTTGGAAGGGGAGGGGAGGGGGGAGAGAAAAAAGAAAAAAGGTAAAGCTAAGACATACTAAACAATGCAGAATAAAGCCAAAATGTTTCATTATGGACAGAAAGGGAATACCAAGAATTAAGCTGCAATGAAGTCACTTTATGTAGTTTCTATTATTTGGTAGACTTTTTTAATCATTTTGCTGAAACCCCCTTGGAAGACCCCTCTTGCTTCAAACAGAATGGATTTTTTTTTTATCTTCTTGATATCAGTCAGTGAAGCACAAAATCCAATTTCATTTTAGGTCTCCCAGACAGCCCTGGGCATTGGTGATGCAGAGGCCCCTCAGGTGTCTCACACATCCCTGCACAAACAAGAGAAGAGAGAGAATGGAGCCATCCTAGAGAACACACACCTTTTCACACTGCAGGAGTATGTTTGCAAGGGTCAAATCATGCAGGGTTTCAATCTTTCCCTCTTCTGCTCTTTCAGGTCCCTGCTCCCAATGGGAACAGGATTCTTTTAAGCCTCTCCTGTATCATGCTGCACAGATTCTTCGCCCATGGGCTGAACCAACTGCAAGGTGACCCTGCTGCTGATGAGCCTTATCCAGCTCTGCAGTGACAGGGCAAAAGGGATCCTACAAATGTCAAGGGGTGGCCTTGCCAAATGGTCGGGGTGGGCCTAGTGGGAGGGAAGGACAAATAAAAACATATATTGGCCAATCAATAGTCCCCCTCAGTGTCCCAGGAAATACCCAAGAAGAGAGTGAGGACAGATATTATTTCCCAGAGTGATTTCCCCAACTGCAGACACGTTACTGGATTATTAAGGTCTAAAGCTGGAGGTAGTTTCTAGCAGGCCCCAATGGATTTAACCTCATGAAGATGACTGGTCTCTCATGGAATTTATATGACTTTGTTGCACTGCCATGGTTCTTCATCTAGGAATTACTCATTGCGTGAAAAACCATCTGTGTATCAGAAAGAGAGAGAGAGAGAAATAATGAAGAGAAAAAGGAGGGGAGGGGAAAG
>WBMV01003889.1:547121-573723 GCA_013396655.1 Campylorhamphus procurvoides | reverse complement strand
GGCAGGGCAGGGCAGGGCAGGGCAAGGCAAGGCAAGGCATAAAAATAAGCCTAAAGCAGTGCCCATGTAACTCCCTCTCTGTCCAGGGCTTTCTGCCACAGCAGAGATGGAATTACAGCGCTGGAGGAAACTCAATGAAATAATGATTACCCTTTGGATTTAATTAGCACAGAGCTGAGGCAGTGTTGAACAAGCATGTCTGTGCATCAAAACATTCCTCGTGGCGCCAGCAAGCTCAGACCCAAACCATTCGTGCCTGCCAGGCTCAAACCAGGAACGGAGTGCAGAGACATGGCTATTTGTTCCCCACCCATGGTGCCAAGCCAGGCCCAAGCACATGCCCCACCAAGGACATGGGGTTGGAGATGGTGCTTCAACCATCAGATGAGTCCATGGCTGGAGGATCATGGCTAATGCTCCAGGACAACTTTGTCATGCTGTGCACTGCACAAACATATCAAGGGTGACATCCCCCACCCCAAAAGACCAGGTGATGCTGAAGGGAAGACCATCTCATCATGGGCTTCATGTCCTCTATTTTACAAGGTAGAGTTCCCAGGAAGAGATAAATTTCCTCCCCGTGCCAAAAAGTCACCAGTTATTGATGCTTCACAGGGAATCAGGATAAAGTAGGGAAGTACTTCTATGCTTGAGACATGGGGGAACCACCCCTGTGATATCCAATCTTCTCCAGCAATCAAGTGGGGAAATGGCAAAGGGACATGAACCAGGGCTGTAATGGAAGCTCAGGAGGAAATCACAAACTCACCTCCATTCTGAGGGTCCCTCTGAGTTTGCAGAAAACCACTACTACGAAATCTGATTTCCCCCTTCTTTTGGTCGCATTGTGTTTCTGGTACAGGACAAGGTCTCAAATGAAGAGCACTCAAGGAAGCTGGGAAGCCCAGCATGATCAGGAAGTCCACAAGAGCAGTTATCCCCAGGTACATGATATCTCATGTTCTCCAAAGCCAGTATCGTCCTTTTTCTGTTGAGGAAGCTAAAGCAGAAAGCACAGAGTACCCAGTAAGACTTTCCACTACACCAAGCAGCAACAGGAATAAGATCCTGCTATTCAGTCAAGATGCACACCCTGCAAGACCAACCCTGTAACTATATGGACTAGTAATGCAAAGATGTTGGAGGTAAGTAAATTAAGGCAGGATTCACTTGCAGACAGAAAATGGACACTCAGAGAGAAAGGCAAGTCTTGGGTTTCTCAGTAAAGCCGCTGAGACTGAGAAACACAGCTCTTTTAATTTTAATTAACACTTTTAAATGTAAAATATTTCATGTTAATAGCTATACTTACACCAAGAGCTTCTGATCAGCCAGTCAGGAAAATTTTAAAAACTGCTCCTTTCATACTCATGGAAAAGGAGCAAAACAGTGATGTGTGAGTAGAATTTGACAACTTCCATTCTGATTTTAATCCAGTCCCTGTGTCATAGAATCACCAAATCACAGAATGGCTGGGGTTGCAAGGGACTTTAAAAATTATCTAGATCCAACTCCCCTTTCATGGGCAGGGACACCTTCCAATAAACTAGGTTGCTCAGGGCCTCATTCAACCAGGCTTTGAACACTTCCAGGGATGCAGCACCCACAGCTTCTCTGGGCAGCCTTTCTCTTCCTTTTTATTACAGCTCCATTTACCTTGCATGTGTTTGACTTTAATCCTGCAGGTATTTGTGATGATTTGATGGATAGCAGCAGTGTACAAGCACTGTCCCCTAAAGTCCAAAAGCTCCCTGCTCATCCTTCCATCACCTGGATGTATTTGTTAACAGCTTGGCGAGGTAATCACTGCACAAATTATGCTGCTTAGCTTCATGTGCAGCCCTTGAGAACCTCACACCATGATCATAACACCAGGCAAAATCCACGGGACCCAGAACCCATTTTTTCATCCCTCTTCCCATGAGGATTTTCTTGGGATACACAGAAAATAAATGAGTTTGTTCCTACAGCTGGTTAACAGGGGGCTTGGAGTAACAAGATGCACACTGTATTAGGTCTAAATGAATAACATTGTCGCCTACAGGGTCTGCTGAGTGCCGGCAGCTGATCTCAGATGGTGTGTAACTGTGGTCTTAGGAAAGACCATTAAAACTGTGTGAAAAAATTAAAGCTAATTGCACTGTCACAACATTAGCACTGTTGTTTCCAAATACTTAGCACAAAAGGCTATTGTCACTTCTGGCAGCTCTCAGCATTATCATGCAGGGCTGAAATTTCCAAATTTTCCCATTTAGTAGGGCTCTATGGAGTGTTTTCCATAACCTGGCCAAGCATGACTGTTCTGCTGGCTCAAAATAGCTAGGGGCCAAGTGTGATTTGCTATTTTGCGTTGCCAGGGAAGACATGCAGCCTTACAAGTGGGAAGACAGCCACATAGCTCCAGGCAGATTAAATGAGACAAAATTAATGACTTTTTGATGGGTGAGAAACTAACAGATTAAGGAACTCACTCTGTCATCTTCTCACCTGCATGTCCAAGAGCTGAGCCAGTATCTATTAAAGTCTTTTCTGCTCAGCTGCTTTTTGCCCCTGTCCCATGATCTGTAGGCAGAGGACTTGGAGTTGGAGTTGTTTCTCTTTCAGCCAGGAGAAGTGTTTTATTCTTTTGAAAGAAACAGCTGTCTGGTTTATTTTTCAGATTGCCATACTTCTCCTTTTGCAATAAATAGGATTCTACTCTGGACAACCGGGCACTTCAGTGTGCCACTCCTAATTAGAAAGGTGTTCAGGAGAAAATAGGAGGGAATAACTAACTTCCTCATAAATCATTTGCAATCAAAGGGGCAGGGAGGATAATGATTTTAAATGGATACTTTGGCAATTCCTTTAACGAGAAGGATCAGGTAATTACATTGACCTTGAAAATCACATTATTCTTCTTGGCCCAGAGTAAAGAAAATATGAAGGACTGCCTTAGTGCTTGCTAAGCAAGGGGTGAAGCTATTGAAGACTGACACAGTCAATAGCTAAATAGCTATTTAGTAAGAGCTAAATGAGGCATTTGCTATGTTGTCTGACTCATTTGCTACCTCCTAAGCGAAACATAGAATCATAGAACATTCTATGTTAAAAGAGACACACAAGGATCAAGTCCAACTCCTGGCTGTGCACAGGACCCCCACAAGAATCAGGCCATGTGCCTGACAGAATTGTCCAAATACTTCTTGAACTCTGTCAGGAAAGTGCTTGTTCCTGTGCCTGGTTTTCCGTGTCTTTTATTTTTTGCATAGATTAGATCCCTTGGGTTTGATTACTGTTCCCCCTCATGGAGGCAAATGCAATGGATTGGAGGTAAGGTTCTGGGTCGTCTTTGCACCCAGAATTCTATCTAGAAGCCAGTGGGCTTTGGTGAGCCACAGAAATTATGTCCCCAACCAAGATGCTCCTAGAAAGCAATCTTCTGTATTTCCCCCATGGAGCAAAGTAGAGAAGTCCTGAAGGTTCACTTTGGAGTCTGTTCCAATGCCATTATGTAATTCCAAAGCTGTGTTACACTGAGCAGAGATCTTTATGATTTAGAGCCACTCTGAGTTATTTGAGAAGACAAACAGCTATGATTACTGAGAGTCTCTATACCATGGGAGAACTGAGATGCTGGACCAAAACCAGAGACTCCTCAGGATCCAGAACAAGAGACAGGGGCAGAAGGTAGAGATTTGTTTTATCCCAAGTAAGTATATTCATTCAAACTGGCAGACAAGACAAGGGAGGGAACCACAGACTGCTGTGTGGGAACCAGCTCATCCAGGAGTGAAGATCTGAAGCAGGAGGATCAGACCAGAGAAGCATTTATTTCCCTCTATTGACTATTAAGGAAGTCCACAGTGACCAGGTCAATGATGATCCAGAGAGGTAAAATGAGACTGTTGAGAGAAACAATTTCTTTCATCTCTGGCCCAAACTGAAAATTTCAGAGCAATTACTCCCATTTTCCTTCTGATTCCACATAATTTCCAGATCTTTTATAGTTCTATCTGTTTTTCCCTGTGAAACAAAAATGCAGGCAAAGATGGAAGTGGAAATAAAGCTATCAACCAAGCCAAGCTCTCTTCTCATTTCACCAAAGGTATGAGACTAGAAAAAGAACAGTTTAAGACTGAAAGGAAACCTTGGAGTCGCATTGTATGATTGACTCTTTCAGAGACTGATACTTTGGGCAGATGCTTTCAGACATGTGTCTTAAAGGTTAGGACTGAAATTCTCCTCCAGAAGAGCTGCTTTACATCTTGTCACACTGAAGTTCTGCTCTTTCTCATATCACCTGGAAAAGGAGACAGACATCAGCAGCATCTGTCACCTCTGCTCATTAAAATATCATCCAAATGAGTTGAAATAGTTGGGCAGCAGTAAGGCGACATGGTAAAAGGCTGAGGCTCTCATGGAAGCAAAATCTGCTACAAGAAGAGAGAGCAGAGTCATGCACAAGCTTGAATGTCAGATACACTTGAGATAAAAGAAAGTCTGCCATTAAAGATATGTGGAAACAGGTAGGTCTTTGCTGTTCTGACATTTATTTTCTCCCAGGTTGCCCCATTTATACTTCCTGAAGAAACTTTCTGAAGAAAAATCCACTTCAGTCTGCTACAGACAGATGCTATGATCATCCACCCAGCATCTGAGCTTTGTCTGAATTTGCTGTGCTGACCCCTCATATCTCCATCCAAACAAATTAATTTCTTGCCTGGCAACATCCCAGTGGGAACCACTGCTGGGTCTAAATAAAGCCCAAAGGAAGTTTGTTAAGAACTGGAAAGGAAAGATTAAACAAAAGTAAGCCATTAGAAGCTTGTGAAGGATATTGTGGGTTTGATGGGATAAGGAGCTGCTGTTCTACAGTGTGGGTGGAGGAGAGAACTTGGCCCCGTGGGAACATGAGCTTGCCAACTTTCTCCTTTCCTTTTCATTCACACCAACCAAAGCTCAGAGATCTTGCACTGGGAGGACTGCTGCTGCCAGATATCAAAATATTGATCAGTGAAGACCCAGTAAGACTGTGTGCAGGTCCTTGTCCAAAATATGATCTCTGGCAAGTCTAGAGAAGAAAGAAGGGGCAGGAAAAGTGTGATTAGCTGAAGTGCAGCAGCCTGAAGCATAAAGAACTGTAAGCATACGACCAGCTCATTCATACTGTATGGTTTCCTTCTTACCTCGGGTTGGACATACTCTAAAGAATGGCTTTTTGCTGAAGCTGGCCATAGTCCAAAGTAATTTAATTGACTGTTAATGTAATGGCAACTGATAGTAGAAGGCATTTTTTAGTGTCCCCTGATGGTCCTATGGCTTTCTCTTGCATCCATCTTCTTTACCTACCTACTGCTGTACCTGGTTGGTCACACCAACCCGCCCCTTACACTGGTCTCTTGCAGCAGAGCTTGGCACAAGGGGAATTTTCTGCATAAACCTCCTTGTTTCGGTGATCAGACTTCATCCTAACAGAGAGAAAAAGAGCTCAAACGTGATGGAGGCAAACTGAGGGGACCCGCAAGCAACAGAATGAAGAAAGTGTGAAGAGCGTATGAGACCAGCAGACACAGGGTGTGCAAAGGTGTCATTTGTGTATGTGAAAGGTGTATGTGGGAGGAAAAGTGAAAACAAATACACAGCTGTGGAGGGGAACAGCACATAAGCATGTGTTTGAAGGGAAGCGATCCCCAAGCCCCATTCCAATTTGTTTCACACAAATTTCTCCCTAGTCTTGTTAGAAGGGAGCTGCCCTTCAGCATGCGGTGGCAACCAGCCACTTACAGTGAATTTGTTGAGCAAGGCACCAAACAACCCTCCCAGGGAGAACAATCATTATGGATCTAATTAAAGCTTGTCACACAGCTCTGCTCTGCTGACCTGCCTTCATGAGATGGCCTCTGTTAATTTTATCTGACAATGATCATTGCATCAGGGCCAAATCCCTACAAGGGACTTAACGTCAGCCAGGAGATGGACAAAACAGCCAGAGCTCTGAAGGTGCAGGAGACAAGGAGGGCCTGGCAACCCTACTTGTTCACATGGATGGGACTGGCTGTCTCCCATCCCGATGGGCTGAGGATGGTACCCGCTGCCACATTGGTAAGACAGCAGGCTGGCACAGCAGGGGAGGCAGAAATGGCTGGAAAACTGTCTCCTCTTCACAATAGCATCAAAAATCCTCTTCTAGGAACACAGGACCAACTCCCACTGTCATTCATCTCTACCCATTGCAGTCTTTCAGAGAGGAGGTGGTTATTATTAAATGGTAAATCTACTTAGATGTGGAACAAAATTTAAAGTTATTACTTGCACTTTGCTAGTAATCACTGGGCGGGTGTTTCTATCTCCCTTCCAGCCTCAGGAAAGGATACTGAGGCATGCTCCATGGCCCCATGGCTGCAAGGAGTGCACCTGTATTCCTGTACCTATCCCTGCACAGAGTTGTGTCAGGGCTCAGTGCTGTGCTAACCTGGTATCCACAGACAGCTTGGATCACAGGGAAAACAGAAAAAGGTTGGTTTAGGAGAAGCTGTCCAGCATGGTGAGAGATAAATATCACTGCCCTCAGCTGCCTTTTGGGAATGGTTTCTGCCCCGGGTTATGCCTTGAAACCTTCTCAGAAATTCAGTAGAGATATGAGCCAAGCCGCAGCCCAATCTGGCAACATAGCAAGACATAATTGGATGGACGCTCCAGGCCCCAGAGAAAGCCCTGGCACTAATGAATTGATTAAAATGAAAAATGGGAGCAGATTTTTGATCAAATTGTCCTTCACAAGTTCCCTGAAGGAATGAGGCTTGCAAGAATGAGACAAGAATCTAGTTAATCAATGTCTCTTATTAGTAGCATTTATATAATCCCTCTGAAGGCACATATACGCCTTAGGAACATCAAAGAACTGCTGTGCATTTCGTGGCAAACATGGACCCGGGTGACCTCTGGGAATTTGATAGATCTGTAGTGCATCTGAGGTTGAAATAGTGTGATAGATTTAAAACTGTTTTTAATTCCCAGGTAAATTACAAGGAACACCCACTCAAAAAAAAAAAATCATTGCTCTATGTGACAATAAAACCACAAGTGAAAACTTCCAAGAGCACCAAACAACACAAGATCTCAGCTTGTTACTCTCTTGTTAGAATCTAATTCCCTTTTTCAATATAAAAGATCTTAAAATAATTTTCTTGCAGTCACAATGTGAAGCCCCTATAAATCTCTCAGGATCACATTCTCATCCTCCACACCAGAATCTACAACTCCCTTCAATCCAAACAAATAAATGCTTTGCCAAACCCCCATATTCTCATTAGCATGATCAGTTAATTAGCACTCATCTCACTGTGATTAATTTAACAGGTGTCTGTTGTACAGCTCTGTTTCACCTGCTCTGTTTGTTCTCTGCTTGTAAGGGCCCATTTGTGAAAGGGTTAGGCACCTGGACCACAAGCTGCTCCCCTGTGTGCAGGCAGGAGCTGTATCTCCAAGCCATCCTCAGGTAATTTGTGTGACACCCTTGGCCTGGGGATTTCTAGCACAACCTTAAGTATGGGAAACTGCAATTGAAACTTCATTAAATTTCTTAGTTTCTTCTCTGTGTTCATCTCTGCTCTCATTGCGGATGGAAACCATTTGAGGTTACTGTATATGGGGTCACTACAGATATCTAGTCTTGGAATCCAGAATCCATGGAGATAATGTGGAGTGTTTTCCTTTTCTTTTGAGTAGACACTCAGAGCAATCTGGTCTTGGAATCCAGGTTGTATCCGGTGAAGCAACAACTGATTCCATCAAGACACAAGCATCTAACTGTGGGGTTCCCCCCACCTCGGATGTGAGCAGGTGATTCCTTGAGCTCATTTAAGGTGGTTCAGGAGGATTAGAGGTTTAGGAATCTCTCAGGAATTGCATCAAAACTGGAATGACATGAATAACACTAAGACCTTAGGAAAACATGAAAACCACAAGGTGAGGAGCAACGCTCTCGTGCTCAGCTCAGTCAAAGTCACTTGACTATAGCAACATTTTTCTGACTCATGATCGTCTACCTGAGAGTGAAATAATGAAATATTTTAGAGTCGGTAACCGGTCTGAGATGATCCTTATGCATCCATACATATCCATGTATTTTTGAGGCAGGGAAGAACAATTAGTGGGTGCTTTGATGCTTCTGAAAGGCCTTTTAAGAAGACATGAAAAACCTGTTATTGAAGAAGGTTTCCTGAGAAGCCAGCTTCCAAGAAGGTTGATTTGAAGCTCCTTCCTTGGTGATGATGATAGCCAAGATGGAAGACACCCAAGCTGAGTGTTTGATATCAAAAGAAGTAAACAATCAAAGGAAAGAATTTGTGAGGGAGGCAGGGGGTTGCTTTGTCTCTTTCAGGCTGTTGACTAGAAATTGGTTTCAGGCAGGAGATTCAGGGTTGCTACATTTTTAGTGTAAGGACTGACTCTGTTCAGCACCACCTTTTCTAGTAACCCCACTGAATTTGTTTGTCTCCCTGATTCTCCACATCCGAGGAATTTAATTTTTTTTCTTTCGGTTGCCTTTTTTTTTTTTTTCCCATTACCTTTGTATTGTTTATT
Source organism: Campylorhamphus procurvoides (assembly GCA_013396655.1). Taxonomy (NCBI): domain Eukaryota; kingdom Metazoa; phylum Chordata; class Aves; order Passeriformes; family Dendrocolaptidae; genus Campylorhamphus; species Campylorhamphus procurvoides. The sequence continues at coordinate 565,155 of WBMV01003889.1, read as the reverse complement.
GCTCTAATTGTCTCCTGTGTCCTATGTCAGGCAATTTGATTCTAACACTGATCTCCTGAACCTCCTCAGTGTAGCTTTACCAAAAACAATGGGCTACATTCTTTGTTTAATCAGACCAAGAGTCCCAGTTCAAGCAATAGCTTTAGGTTTTACCTTACTGGTAAATCAACGAGCTTACCCCATCTGCAAATGCAGCCAAATGATGCTCTCAGAGCAACAAGTCACAGTACTGCAGTGGAAAATCATCAAGGCCATTTAATACTGTTAGGTTTTATTACGGAAAAAAATGCTTCTTTCACTTGGAATTATAATAAAGATATTCATATTCTGATCTGACTCCTTGAGATCTATGTATTATCTCTGAAAGATAGAAATATATTAACTCTATGGGTAAAGAATGTCTGGTAAACTGCCAGGTTTTCTTTTACTTTCTTTTGTTCTTTCTCTTTTAATTACGGGAAAGGAAGACAGGGGGAAGACAGGGAGCTGGCTCCGTACCTAACATATGGAGTTAAAAGCATTTCACAATGAGAAATAACTTAAGCAAACATCCTTCCCCTTATCTCTCACAGTTCCTCTAGGCTTATTTTGATACATTTCTTTCTTGAGAGTAAATCTTGTGTAGCTAATACACAGGGTGATAAAAAAAAAGCAATGCTCCACATCCAAACTGATGTGCTTCTGCTCTGAGCACAATTTTACCAGCATGTTTCTTATGGTCTGACTCATCTTTCCCTCTGTTTTGTATTTTCTTAGGTGGTTGCACATGAAATAAACAGGAGAAAAAGGAAAATCAGGCTGAAAAGTGGGATGTAGATGTGGAGATGTAGAGAAGGTAAGGTAAGAGCATGGTCACTGAAGATGGGTTGAGGGAGAGGCAGCAGTGGTTTGCAGCTGGCATTGGTTTGACAGTGTGAGAATTTCACAGTTGCTTCACTTACCTCCTATCCCAGTCCTGTTCCTGTGTTTAATGTCTCAACCTGCCACAGCTTTGCTCTTGGGGTGAACAGGCTTTTATATCATTATTGATGCCATTGACTGAGCCCTGCACATTTCAGTTTCTCTGTCTTATCAGTGCTTGCATGAATTTTACTTGCCCTAGGAAGAGTCAAGGCATAAAGCGATGAGCTCCTACATGGTGTGCAGAGGTATCCCCAATTTGTTGCTGCATCTGTCTTCCACAAAGGTTCCGCATAAAATAGTTACTGGTCTCAAAGCACTTGGGCTAGGAACCTCTACATGAGGGATTTACACTACTTTACTTTTGCTTTCAACCCTCAGATAAACTGGCAGCCAGGGATGTCACGTCCCTAACGCCTGAAGACACGAGCACAAGGTCACATTACTCTGTCTTGAGATACTCCTCATCAGCAGGCTGCAGATAACGAGGGTAATCTAGTTTAGGCTCATCCTCTCCACTCCTGAGCTGAACTCAGACCAATAATAGAGCTTTTGCCTGGCAATGAGTTTACATCCAAGAAATTGCTGTGGCTCAGCTGATTTGTTGTAATCTGCTCACGCAACAAGCACCAACCATTTCCAAAGCTGTTGTAACAGCTTGCTCCAAGGACAGTGGTTACAGCTTGACAGTGAGACCATTTAGCTTTAGAGCAAAGGCTCCTCGAAGAGCACTGCTGTCTTTAAGGCTGGAAGCAATGGGCTCTTGACCTTCATTTGCTTCAACAGCTATCGCTGAGAAGAAATAGGACTCTAGTGCAGCGCAATGGCTTAGAGATGCTGCATTCAGGAGGGTACCTTTGCAGCAGGGATGTTTAGAAAGCAAGGAGTAACACAGGAAAATGTCACCCCTAGTTTCATCTTGTTCTTCTGCATATTTGATATTACACTGTCCTAGGGCATTTTAAGAAATTAAGTTGGGTGGGGTTTTTTTGTTTTGTTTGGTTTTTTTTTTCTTGTAATCCATGATATTTTCTCTATATATCTTTATCCTTGGTTCCATCAAAGGTTTCCATTTCTTCAGCCTATGAAGCCCAGCAAAGGGAGGCATTTGAAAACGCTGTTGTGCTTTGCAGAGCTTGGCCACAACGGATTTCACAGGCCACACTGCCCCTATAAAAGAGGAATATCATTTGCTCTCTCAAGATCTTGCTGAAATACATCAGTTTAATTAGGGAATATTTTGCAAGGGTGGAAAATAATTATTCTGCATACAACATGGAAATGACCGAAAATTGCCTCATTAATGTTGATTCACTGTAGCCAGCACACAGTGAGTGGGGACTGGAGCCCCTTGATGAATGGCACTCCCTCCACGCCAACATGCTCTGCATCCTAATGGCTGAACACAGCTCATTTTATGGGTGCAATGGCGTGGAGAGGAGGCAGGACCAAGGGCACACAACCTGAACATGGACCAATAGGGTGGTGGCACCAACACTTGTGTGGAATCCTAGAGACTGAAGCTTGGGCCATCCCTGAAGGGATGGCTCTTCCTACTAACAGTCCCCAAGCCCATCCCAGGTTCTGCTCTGGGGATCAGGCAAGAGTGGCAAATTAAGAGAAAGTAAAAATTTGGGATTAAAATTGGAAATTATCTCCACTGAGGTCTTTGCTGCCCTTTTATTACCACTGGCCTCAGATACAAACTTCCTTTAAACCAGGAGTCTCTGGTCACTCTGTGAGTCTTGGCCCATGGCTCAGGGATGGCACATGATCCACAGCACCTTTCAGCATCAGACACAGGTCACACAGGGGAGGACACACCACCACACCACATATGCTTCTGCCAAATGGACAAATCAGCATGTCCTGAGTATACACCTGCAATGACAGGGAGAACCAACACCATGGAGTCTGATTCATGATGAGAACAGGCTTTGCTATTATCAGTAAACTGTAATGCATATGTCATGACAGCCCAGAAGAGGACATGTCCTCCAACAGAGGTGTCCAACCTGTACCAGACAAATTCCTTCATGGAGCTACAGACTCTTGTACAACAGCTGAGATGGCTAAGCCTGTTTCTACTTTCCACTGGCCCTTTGGGGAGGTCTCATGGATTCACAAGTATCAGTGGACCAGAGGATTAAACTATTCTTCTGGTACACCACATGGGACTGTCACCTTCAAAGAGAATCAAAACACTGCCCAGCATCTCTGGGGTTAATTGTCCTGTTAAATTGATTTTTTGTTTACATTCTTAAACACTTGGGGGAAAATCTTTTTGCTGATTTGGCACATAAGACTTGGTGAAGTTTTAGTGGGACTGTATCTCAATACTTTAGAACTGGCATAGGCAATCCAGGTCCATGAGGGGTTGTCTCATTTTATTTCAGAGCCATGATACATCATCTGATTTATCCTAAGGCAGGCATGTAAAATGGGTTGGGGAATTAATCTAGCAGTGGCCATTTCTCTTCTGTGACTAAAAATGGGAGCTCTGGGTGACTCAATCAAATGGAGTGGAGACGTTTGCATTTAGATGTGTGACAGAAAATGAAGTTAATCCCACTCAGTGATGGATGTGGCTTGCATATAGCAACACAAGAACGCAGGAGAAAGAGATTCTTGTACATATACATCACAGAAGAAGACAGAGATTGTATTAAGAAAGCAGAGGGAGAAGCAGGAAAGAAGAAAGAAGCTATGCAGCCTGCAGACCATGCTCAGGGTGACCCAGTGAGCCAACAGATCATGTTTGGAGCCCTTTGCCATTCAAATCATTGAATCTAAAATTCAGTCTTAGTAACAACCAGGGCATCTTTATGACCCTTAATCAGTTGTTGCTCCTTTATTCTATAAAACAGCATCACCTTCTGCTGCAGCACAGCATGGGAAATGTCTCTAATGTAAAGTGGTTTACTGGGTACCAGTTTTCTTCCCTTCTTTCTCCCGAATTTAATTCAGCAAGACACATCCTGAATAATGACCAGCATAAGCCTTGAGAACAGCTGAAATAAGCAGTGAGCTGAACTCTCCTCTCAGGACCAAAGTTCATCCATACTCAGAAAAAGCAAAACTGCAGGGACAATTTTGACAGGGACAGAATGTGATCTGAAAGACTGGATGCTTCAAAATCCAAGAGTCAGTAAATGCTAGTCCAGTCTGACCAAGAAATCTTTAGCAATAAAATAAAATGTTTTCTTATCTGAGCAGAGAACTACTCTTTTTGAGTCTAGTGGTACTTTTTAATTTGTTTTGGGTTGTGTGTCATAGCAAAGAAGAATAAAAATAAGGAGACCTCAGTGGCTGCACTTATAAATGAGCAGTTTCTGATCAGCTCTCTGTCTGATGACCTCCTCAGATGGATACGCCCTTTCGGAAAAAATTACTCTTTCTCTGATCCCAAGGAATGAATCAAAACAAAAACTCCACTTTAAACCAAGTTTTTTGTAACTTTCTTCCTCTGGAGAGAAGGAAACCAAATTCTCCGTGTAGGCAGTGATTTATACACACATGGTCTCTCCAAAGCAGCAAACAACAATGCAAGCATCTCTGGTTTTCAGGCTTCCCATATCATAGTCATGTGTTCAAAGATATCCATAAAAAAGAACAATTTTCCATCAGAGTGTTTAGAAAAGAGCTTTCTTTCTGACCATCTCAGACCTCTACATTTCAATCTCTTTGCACATGTAATTTTGCACCTCATTGCTCCTAATTGAGTGGTTTAGAAAACCCACCCTGTAGAGCTATCCTTCTCTGTCATGACCACAGTGTCAAAGAAAATAAGTTCTCAGACCCTTCTGTCTATAAATAATTCTGCTGCCATGAGGTTACCCACAGGGAGTGTTGACACCTATCTCATTACTGATGTAGTTCTCCACTTTCTATCAAAGTGTTTGTTTATTTCCCCAGCCTCTTCCCAAAAGGAAAGGTGCAGGATTGCAGGGTTTCCTGAACAGCATTTCCAGCATCTTCTTCCTCCCACAATGGATGCCACAGCCAGGAACAAGACACATTCCCCTGAAATTCTCCACAGTAATTTTTTAAAGTGAAAGGATGTCAGGTCTAGTCACACAGCCAAACTCCAACTCTGGTAACCTGCTAACTCCTGCTAACCCATAATCCTCCTCACAGTTTCAGCAGGACACAGGAATCTTCTTGCTAATCCTTTGCTGTAGTTTATCTCTGAGACAGGTGCATTTTGGTGAGGAAAAGTGATTTCTGTATGTTTGGCCATGAAAACCAGTTGTGAGTTTTGGAGCAAACACCATAATATTGGGTGAACATCAACAGTCTGATTTCCAGCAAGGAAGAGTTGTTACTGAAATGGGAACTTGGAGCAACAAATAATGCAGGTATTCATAGTAGCTATGGGGCTCTGAGCAACCTGGTCTAGTGGAAGGTGGAAGGGGCATTGAAACTAGATTATCTTTAAGGTCTCTCCCAGACCAAACTGCTCTATGACTCTATGATTCTAAGCTTCAAGGTCACAAAACTTACTGTCTGACACACACCCCCCGCCCCAGCCCAGCTACCCAAGCAACCATGCACTAGGTACTGCAGGCAAACCTTCACCTCTTGCTATCACTTCCCCACAAACCACCACCATGAAGCAAATAGCAGTGCAGCACAAATTTAAAGTATCTACATTGCTTTTATACCAAGTCACCAACTACTTGCATGCTCTGGTTTCTAGCACCTTTATATTTGGTCCACAGTTAAACGAGCAAGGGACATAAATAGCTGACAGCTTAAAAGCACCATCTTACACTCTTCTTCTTGCTTTTTAAACACAGACCTTACATCTCCCATAAACTACAGAGCACAGCTATAACTCACTCTACCCAGCACTGCTGATTTTTGCCTGAGTTCAGCGTATATGGTAATCAGCTAAACTGTTTCTCTTTTTGTCTTGAAATTTATTTGGGTTTTTTTAACAGAAATTAGCTTTGTCCACCATGAAGACTGCTGGGTATGTCTCTGAGCTGGAACAGAGTCTCATCAAAGCACTATGCTCATCTCAAGGCAGTACAAGGGTATATATGCCGATGTGATATGAGACACAGCTTTTTATGACTAAGTTAGAGGGAAGAACTAGTCAAGCTTCTCCAGAACAGATCAACTCTGATGGAAGAAGTTTTTAGCCTGGAAATCCCCCCTGCAAAGGAAAAATTCTACTGGTAAAAAAGGCCCTGGGGGATGGATAAATGGAGCTGGAAGATGTTAAAGTGTATATAACTTTGAAACTTTGACTTGAACGTTTGGCTCTAGAGAAGCTTCAAGGTGCAGTGCTCAAAATGGGAAAGCCCTGAGCAAACACGGTGCTGGTGCCAAGGTGCCCCTGCCTTGGGATATGGGGCAGAAAAGTTGAATTCGGGATCTTAGAGCACCATCTGCTGGTACCTTCCCCGAGAAGTGTCAACTACCCAGCAGAGAGAGTAAGAGACAGAGAAGGAGACTACAGCTCTTACCACATGGCAGAGAGGGGCAAACCAGGTTTGCCTGGGTGAGCTCACTATCTCTGCAAGGATTCTGGATTGTTTCAATAAGTCATTGTTGTTGATTTGCTGGGCATCAATGGGAAGAGGATAGACTGCTTCCAACCCATCCTGGGAACCAGCAGGCTGCTGGTAGGCAAATACCCTAGGTTTGGGTAGAAGTCTTTGCTGGAAGAGGAATAAGTTGAAGCTCTGACTTTCTGAGGTGTTTCCAACCTCCAGGGAAGCAAATGAAGGTGGAAAGACAGCAACCACCTGCCTGCCTGCTCTACTTTGGGAGAGGACCCAAGCTCTATGTACCATGTGAGGCAGTCCCCAGTGTGGCACATCCACCCCACAGATCAGAGGATTTTCCCCTGCTGCTTGGCTTGGTTATCCACAGCTGCTTGCCCTCCCACTGCACAAGGACCCGGGTTTCCCTACTTGGCCAAAGGAACCTGATATCCCCCTTGTGTGTCACTTAGAATTTGTGTTGGCTTTCCTCTTCCAAGATTTTCCTGTTCCAGGATTTAGATATCTAACTTAGATGTCTATACGTGCTGTGTTGGCCTTTAGGGACTTCAAAGCAGCTCATTCTCCATAGGGCATTCTCAATCATTTCCTTAACAATATTTTATCTCCTTTGGTGCCTTTCCATGCATTTGTATTCTATTTTTAAGATCACAATCCCACGGGCCATAGTGACTTTCAACAACAGCTTGGTTCTTCATCCCTGAAATAGTCTACTGTGGGAAGGATCAGATAGGACAGGTCTATATGAGGGATTCTTGGCTGTTGGATCTCATCTTGTTCCCAGTCACAGATCTCATCTGTTCCACCACATTTCCAGGACAGAGGTCTAACAGCCACTTGTTATCAACAGCACAGTGTAGCAATGGCAGGAAATTGCAGGGTATTTTTCTTCATTTTAGACACCTGTGTGGCACAGAACAGAAGCTCGTCCTAACAAAAAGCTTCCAAGAACAGTGATGGGGGCTGCAAGGTTGCCACTTGTTTCATCTCATCCAGATGGCTGAACAGGTAGCTGTAGCAACTTCTTTGCTTCCAAAAGAAGCTGTTCTCCTGGAATTCCTCCAAAGACTTCTGAAAAACATTTTCCTGCATTTGGGAGCTCAGGCTACAGCATTTTGAAGGTTTTTCTTGGCAACCCCAGGAAAGCGATCCTGCTGTGCATGGAAGGTCTCCCAGGGCTAACCTAGAATCAGGTTAGACAAGAGCTGTCCCACTTTTCTCCCTCACCAGCACAAGGCAGTAGGAACTAGTGTCCCTAATAAGAAGTATAAAGAAAAAATCACAGGTGAGCAGATGGACTTCGCAGTGCTGGGTTAACAGTTGGAATTAATGACCTTAAAGATCTTTTACAACCTAAAAGATTCTATGAGTCTGTGATTCGAGTCCTCTTTTCAGACAGCGACCACAGCTCAGAAACTGCTTCAGACTTGAAGCCAGACCTGTTGAGCACCACTCACCATCACCAAATGAACACAATCATGAAATACGTATCATTAAATAAGAAGATGGCTGGGTTAGGGTGTTATGCACAATGGTATCCCATCTTTGAATAAGAAGTAGGACTGTTCATCTGGGGCTCAGATCAACCTGGTCTAGTGAAAGATATCCCTGTCCATGGCAGTGGGGTTGGAACTAGATAATCTTTAAGGCCCCTTCCAATGCAAACCATTTTGCAATTCTATAATTTAAGGACACACTACCTTTTTGAAAGGGGTATTGAAAGATAATCTATTTTCCTATCTTCCCAGAACTCCTAGAGAATTAGACATTAATCTTGCATCCCATATTGCTGAAACAGGGTGTCTTCCATCTGCTGGTAGCAATCCCCTCCCTCCCTCTCTCTCTCTCAAGACCAGTCTCTCTGGGATAATAAGTAAGTCCTATTAAGAACATTCCCAGACTCTGCTTTCTTGAGTTCTGCTCCATCATCTAGATGAGCTCCAAGTCCCAGATACCTTCTCCTGCTCAGCTGAGGGCAAGCTATACTGCCTAAGAGCTAAGGCGAAAATTAAAACCAGGTTTTACACCATGGCTCCCTCTTTCCCCTGTCTCCCTGTACACAAGTTTTCTATCCGTACTTTCAGTTAGAAGGTATGTCAGGCTTGTGGAACCAAGCCCAGACTTTCTTGAGAAAACACACAAGAGTCAAAGGCATGTTTTGAAAATAAATATCAAGGCTGGCAAGCAAGGGTGATGAAAGACGGAAATAGCATTGTTAGAAGTTGGTAGGAGTAAACTAAGAGGGACTCTGCATGGCAGTTTCACACAGGACTCAGCCTCCTGACAACAATGTCTGGGGAATATTTCTCAAAGACCAAAAGAAAGAGCACTGAGTCTCAGGAAGGGAAGAAATTTGAAGGGTCTGTCTATGCCACTCCAATAGCATGAGAAATAATAATAGAGCAGGAGAAGTAAGTGTGGAGAGAGGGTTTAAAAAAAAAATAATGAGGAGAAACTGGGAAACAGAAATGCACATCAGAGTTATAAAAAGAGACAGAGAAGGGAATTTTATTCATGAGCTTTCCAAATGCATTTGCCATTATTCCAGGCATGAGAATATTATTCTGCTGCTGTCAAGGGGCATGTGACAGGGCTCCAGCCATCACAAAATCACTGCCAGCTGTCAGAGGGCCAAGCCATTAAGGGCGATGGGCCAACACCAATCACACTGTCAAGAAATACACTCACTTGTCAAGAGATTAGCAGTCTGGCCTCCAAAGCCTTCAGAGACCATTGGCTTCAAAAATGGAGACAGTCATGTGAATAGCACAGTCCCTGGCAAAGGAAGCTGTGGGTAGAAATGCTCCTTTTAAGTACAGGAGTAAGCAATACAAGAAGGAAGGTGTTAAACTGTTTCTGGTTGGCTTTGGTATAGAAGGAGCACTGAGTAGTAGAGAGCATCTTTTATCTGACAGCATCAAAAAAAACCAATTTAATTCATCCAGAAGCACTGCTTAGCCTTTGATCAAATGGACTGATGTATGACACTGACCTCTGAGTGCATTGCAGCTTTCTTTGGGAAGAGTGGCATGTGAAAATAGCAAATCTGCACTGGAGTCTCACAGAACTTTATCCTCCTTTCATTCAAGCGTCAGCAATACTCTAATCTACATCAGTTGTACCTGTTCGTGAACAAGGCACATGTTTTGGGTAGTTAAACTGATGCAGACAATTCAGTCCTACAGAAATATAGTTCCCCAGCCTCTTTTAGAGATGGTCCTAGAGAAAAGCCAGTCTTGGGGATAGCAGGGCTTATTCTATGAGCCCTTTTCTTATTTTACAGGTGAGAAACCTAGACTTGGCTTTTGAAGTCTAGCCTACAGGAGAGTCATTGTATCCATTTCCCTGAGACAGTCACACTCCAGGTTCTAACAGAAAGCTACAATGCTATTAATACAGATCACAGAAATCACACAGCATTCACAGAGGGTGTTTTAGGGTTTATGTTAAGCATATTGGTTCAAGTTTAAACCATACATAAGTGCTGCCTAACTCTGAGGTCACACCTACTATGGCATTTGAACTCAGACAACTGCTGAGTGATTCAGACCATCCACTGCTGCCATGCTCAGTGCAGTAATTCAGTATTATATAATACTGACTTACCATTGCAGCCACAATGCTTTAATACAGGCAAAATTCAGAATGTGATACGTGCTCACAATGTAACTTCTTATGTTGTAATTAGGTAATTAACATTGTAATTGAATAATTATATCACACTTCTGGATGAAACTTTTCAGAAAAATTATAATGGACCCACTCTCACCTACAGTTTTGATATGACACATCTATGAATACTAGTGTGTCATAGAATCGTTTAGGTTGAAAAAGACCTTCAAGATCACTGAGTCCAACCTTTGACCAAACAACACCATATCAACTAAACCATAGCACTACGTGCCACACTGAGGCATTTCTTGAACACTTCCAGGGATGGTGACTCCACCACTTCCCTGGACAGTCCATTCCAATGTTTGGCAACTCTTCAGTGAAGAAATTCTTCCTGGTGTCCTATCTGAACCTCTCCTGGAAAAGCTTGAGGCCATTTTGTCTGGTCCTGTCACTTGTTGCCTGGGAGAAGAGGCCAACCCCCACCTTGCTACAACCTCCTTTCAGGTAGTTGTAAAGGAGTACAAGGTCTTCCCTGAGCCTCCTTTTCTCCAGACTGAACATCCCCAGCTCCCTCAACCACTCCTCATATAACTCAGTCTCTAGATCCTTCACCAGCTTTGTTGCCCTTCTCTTGACAGGCACAGGATTCAAGGTGCAGCCTCACCAGTGTCTGCCAAGTACAGGGGGACAATCACTTCCCTAGTCCTGCTGGTCACACCATTTTTGATACAGCCAGGCCAGTCTTCTTCCCCACTTTAGATTGGATATCAGGAAAAATTTCTTCACCAAAAGGATCGTCAATCTTTGGAACAGGCTACCCAGGGAAAGGTGGAATCACCATTCCTGGAAGGATTTAAAAGGCATGTAGGTGTGGCACTTAGGGACATGGTTTAGTGGTGGGCTTGGCAGTGCTGGGTTAATGGTTGGACTTGATCTTAAAAGGCCTTTTCCAACCTAAATGATTCTGTGATTCTATGACTCATGTCTATGACATCAGCCCCACTTCTCAGTAGCTGATGCCACAAGAAAGTAGGGTCCTTGATACAAAAGCTCCAGAAAACATTTCTTTCCCTATCTAGTAATGATCTCTCCTACTGAAGCTGATCATCAATCATTTACTGCAGAAATAGGGGACACAAGTCACCCCAGAAGGAAACTGGAAGTAGAAATGTATTATTGCATTTCTTTGTATTTCCTTTTATCTCCCTTTTGCTTCACAGGTCTGAATATCACAGCTATGCTAATAAAGTAAATTTTAATTTTCTGAGCAGCCTCTTTTATTAATGGCTTGTTAAAGAAAAGAATTTGGCTGAGGTGTAAGTTGATTAGCTCACTGGTAATTAACTGATATCCAGAAAAGTAACAAAGGATTTTGTCAAGTAAATAATGACTTGATCTTTCCTTTCCTCCTCCTTCCTGCAGTAATGAGAGAAATATAACATCACATGAGCAGAATGTGCTTTGTTTTCAAGCTAAGTAGAAAAATTTGCATATGCTTGGGGTAAATATGCCATTTTCCCAGGGATCAAGGAAGAGAATAGCAGCTGCCTTCCCCACTTTCATTGCAGTGCAACTGACAATATTTCAATTTTTTAAAAATTCTTTTAACATTTGACATTTTAATACATCTGCACCTGCTTATCACTGATGTATATTAGGAAGAAATTCTTTACTATGAGTGTGGTGAGGCACTGGCACAGGTTGCCCAGACAAGTTATGGAAGCCCCAGCCCTGGAAGTGTCCAAGGCCAGGTCGGACTGGGCTTTGAGCAACCTGGTCTAGTGGAAGGTGTTCCTTTCAATGGCAGGGGAGTGGAACTAGATAATCTTTAAGGTCCTTCCAACCCAAACCATTCTGTGATTCCATGAGTCTATGGTCACACACCCAAAATGGTATGAGTGGGAGGGATGGATACACATCAGGAGCTGCCCCTTGAAATCAGTGATGCCAGACACTTTAGCAGCATGAGTGTAGATGAGAGGTCCCAGCTTGAAGAACATTGGCTGGACAGGTTATCATACGGATACTGACACCCAAAGCTTGCCGTTCATGGCCCCATGCCTGTGCAAGGTTGCTGCTATTACTAGGAGAGTCCTATTTAATCTACCCAAGGGCTTCAAATACTCTCAAGTCACATAAAATGTGGAGACTCCAAAATATTTCCTGCAGGATTGAAAATATGTTTGTTGTAGAACAAATCTCTTTCCTCCATGCCATGGCAACATCATGATACTGTGTATAGATTCTTGTTTTAACTGCAAGCTGCCAGTGTCCTCCCTTCTCTTTCCCAAGAGGAGCTGGTTGAAAGAGAGCCACTGATGTGTTCTCCTCCAATTTCATTCTTAGATCCATTCACGAGGAGGAAGCTAGGATAAGAACAAAGAGAGAAGCACTGCTCCTGTTCTCACTATCCAAAAAACATTACTGTCATTTTTTGAGATCCCAAATGGACTCAGTGCTGCCTATTCAAGCACTGGAGAGAGCCAATGTTTCACAGCTCTCTCCTCCCAGATTTCATATAGGGAGCTTTTAATTTGTCCTAAGAACACATGACTCCTATGAGTGGTATAATATTCAGAAGGAACTGGCTGCCCAGGGAAGTGGTGAAATTCCGGAATTACACATCTCCGGAAGTGTTCAACAAAACATGTAGATATGGCACTTGGAGACATGGTTTAGTGGTGAACATGGCAGCGCTGGATTAACAGTTGGACTCAGTGATCTTAGAGGTCTTTTCCAACCTTAATGATTCCATGATTCTATGATCCTAAGTAAGACTGCTTCCCATAAATGCCTCAATTCAAGTCAACTGAGGCCAAAACAAGTTCAAGAGTCAATTAGGTAAGACCTTTCATGGATGCTGTGAGTACAGAAAACCTAACAGGAGCTTCACTGACCTCAAACCACAGCAGAGTACTTTTCAGAAGAGAGTAAAGACTTAGGATTCATGACCTCACCCCATCTGATCCAGCCAAAAAAGCCAGACACTTAAGCTCAATTCAGTTCATAGAATCATAAACATTTAGTGCCCTTGGATACAAGGCAGCTGAGTACCATATGGGATACAGCACTGGATTTAGGGATCTTCTGGTGATCCCAGGGAATACTGCCTGGCCTTCAGCTGTTGCTCTGAAAGAATCTCCAATGACATAAGGTGCCAGCATTCAAGGATGTGAACTGAGCCTTTAAGATTCAAATTGAGACTAACACCACAAATATTGCTACAGAGTTGTGAGAGACTCTTCATATTGAGCTCTGTCTATGTAAATTAGCAGGCAGAAAAAGACAGCTTGCTATGTTTTTCCTAAAGAGAAAGCTGTTTACAAGTGTAAACAATGAATACTTATAGCATTTGCTTTTGCTATTTTAAAGCACTAGAAGAATTCCAAAGCACAAAGGCAGACGGATTCCCAGATTTCTTTGAAAGTCAATGAGATGCAGGCACATGCCATTTGTGCTTCTGGAAAGTCTCCCTCCCATGACAGATTTTCATTTGTTTCAGCTTAACCAGTATACATTTGCCACAGACATTTTGCAGGTTATAAGGGCTCTTATTCACATGTAAGGGTGAATTAAGCTCAGATAACTGGAGAAGTTACTAGACTGAGCTCTCTTTCCACACTTCTCCCAATGTCAACTGCTTCTCCCTTGGGAATGGCTGAACAGCAGGTTTATCTCTGCCCTTACCAAGTTCATCCCTGCAATTTAGTGATGAGGGTTTTACTTCCTATAATACAACGGGTTGAAAGCTGCAGGTGCTTGGATACAGCTGTGCAGGCTGTGTGCTTACAGGACAGTAATGACCAGATGTAAAAAAGATTCAGCCTAATCCACTGCTGAAAAAAAAAAGCAAACATCCTTATTTTGGTAAAATGAGACCTGCTGTGGATGGTTTCACCTGCCTCAACTTTTGATTGTAAAAGTTTTGAGATACAACTTGTTAGGCCTGAGCAGATAGACTTGTGCAAGGAAAAAGATGGAGGAAAAAAATACTGCCCTAAAATCTGCTTTAAGAATTGGATATAGTACTGAAGCATCCTCTGCATGAGGGAATGTCCTGTTCTGCCAGGTTGCACCTCCCTCCCTAAATACCTGCCCTCAGTAGCTGGTGTTTCCATCAACACTTTTCAGGTGATTGTATTCATATCTGGGCCTATCAGTGCTGGATACTCACAGCATCCACAGAGCTGCAATCTGTAATGCTGTCATTCACTACCACAATCAGTTTCCAAAATGCATACAATAGCCTTGGGAGTATGACTAAGAACAGTTATATTACACTAGGGAAATTATGAAAATTTGTATGGCTCTAGGACATGAGTCCCTCTGATGATGATTCACAAATGCCTGACTCCATTTAACTCTAGCACAGACGTTTCTGCTTTACTTAGAGATGAACAGGAAATTGGATATGTTAAAGCCCACTGAAGCTTCTTTGATCAGATCCTTCTCCACATCAGGAAAAAACTTATCTTTTTCTCTCATTCAGATGCCAGTTAGTTTCTGTGATATCTCTTCAGACATAATTATCTTCATCCCAGTCCCATTGCTCATAAAGAACCCTCAGATTTCAAGGCATGTTACAAACAGTCTGATTCAGCCCATTATAATCCTGTTTTTAGTATCTTACTCATGCTATCTGCATATAAATCAATGGGATAAATTAGATGTTACACAGGATCGGGCTTGCAGAATCTAGAGGTGTTAATGACCTTTTCCTGTAACCAGTATGGACTAGACAATTCAGAAAGCTGCCAATAATGACATTTTGAGCTGTAATGTTTTTAGAAACCAACATTATTATGGGAAGTGAGACTTTAGAACTGAGAGCCACAACTTGAGATATCACACCAAAGATGATGTAAACACTATGATCCAATAAAAAACAATCCTAGACAAGGGACAGATTCATAAGATGATCAGAGGGCTGGAGTACCTCTGCTATGGGCACAGGCTGAGAGAGCTGGGTCTGTTCAGTCTGGAGAAGAGAAGGCTCCATGGAGACCTTAGAGCCCCTTCCAGGATCTAAAGGGGCTACAAGAGAGTTGGAGAGGGACTTTGTACAAGGGCATGGAGTGACAGGACAAGGGGGAATGACTTCATTAGATATTAGATTAGATATCAGGAATGAATTCTTCACTGTGAGGATGGCGAAGCACTGGCATGGGTTGCCCAGAGAAGCTGTGGATGCCCCATCCCTGGAAGTGTTCATGGCCAAGTTGGATGGGGCTTTCAGCAACCTGGTCTAGCAGAAAGTATCCCTGCCCACAGCAGAGGGATTGGAACTGGATGGTCTCTAAGGTCCCTTCCAACCCTAACCATTCTGTGACCATTACTGTAAAATTTGAACACGCAAATTGTAGTACAAAATTTAGATTTATTTTTGTGACTGATAGCTTTATTTTAAACTTATTAGAACCAGGCAGTGAAAGTATCTTCAAGATTTTATGTCAATTTTATCTTCCCCTTTGCACTTATACAGTGATGAAAGGAAGTACGTACAGTCTTCTCCAAGATACATTGCCATAATGAGTTCTAATCAATCTCCTTACTAGGTCTCATTTTATCCAGAAATGAAACAATCAGCATCACAAGCCACAATCAAGTGTTTGCATAGAGCAGAGAGAGATAAAAATGTTCTTCTTCAGGTGTCGTTCCCTGAATTTCACTGATCACAAAAATAAGCTGAACATGTGCCATTTTTGAACAGCAGCCCTTTCCCATTCCCAAGCAAAATACTACTGGATTCACATACTAAATTAAAAGGACATATCCCTCTAGTGGTGTAAACTGACATGACTCAATAAACACCAATCAGTTAAGACATGAGGTTTCAGGGCAACATAAAACTGTATGGAAAAAGGATCTTTTGCCACAGGCAACCTGAGGCCACAGGAAGCTACTCCATCAGCATGACAAGTACATTTTTAGCATTACTGAAAACAAGCATTTCAGGAGGTTTATGTTTGGTTTTTGTTATTTCAAAACAAGACATTCCCTCCATAGGTTGTACAGATCAGACAAAGAAAATCCAACACCTGGACAGAGATAGGTTTGATCCTTTAATCAGATAGACCACATTTAGATGCAAATAACTTCAGGTTGTCACATTATATCCAGTGCAGTAATGGACATAACAATGCATAGCTCAAGGTTACAGAGGAAAAGTCATGCTTTTAATAGTATTATTGTAACAGCTGAGATGGTCAAAGTCAGCTTGGTGGAAGATAAATTTACCTTTACATTTTCAGGCTGCCTCTTCAATACTATCCTTCTGAGGACAATGACTGAAAGTTTAGTCCAAGTCCAATAGCAGAGAACCAAGCCACAAAATAAGTCAGAAGTAAATGCATACTGTGACAGAGAATACTACTGAAATGTGCCAAATAAATAAAAATTCCCCAATGATTAAAATAAAGGCTAGCTACGCATTTTTCTTGTCTTTCTATGGACATCAGAATGGATGGCAACCCACACTGTTGTTGTTATGTACCCCATACAATCTTACATTAATTTATCTCACCCAGTTTTAAAGGCAGTTTCATGTCTGACTTCTGTTTCAATTGTGGTGACAAATCTTCTCATGGCCAGCACGCACGTGATGAGAAAAGAAACAATTATCAATATTTTTAATTATTTATTTAAAGCCAACTGTAATTCAATAATACAAAAATTGCTTGCTTTTTTCCCATATTGTTCCCATTTTTGTTCATGGTGAGCAAATATTTATTAGTGACTATTTAAGATATTTCACAGTTCTTTCTTTAGTTTCTGAACAACTGCAATTTCAAACCTTGAATTAATTTTCTTTTAAGAACTTTAAATCTTAAAATAGTTTACTATAATAACAAAAGATAGATCAGAGCCCTACAAACTTCCTTGCTATATAAATGGAACCTTCTAAAGTCCAAAAAGCTAAAGTGCATCAAACAGGCCAGAATCCTCTTCATTGTTTACAGACAGTTTTGTGCATCTAGATCAGTCTGGTACTCTTCCTGATCCAAATCTTGAAAGTTTAAATTTGTGGAGGATTATGCAGGTCCGAAAAGTACATAAAGACAGGTATGCATATAGAAGTCCACAGTGATTTTGATGGTGTTTTTACAATGTAAGTGTATTGTCATTGCCATCACTAAAATAACCTTTGCTTAGAAGGCTTTATAACACTGTGAAAAATAGTGATACATGTTAAATACATCTCTGACTGATGCTGAAAGCAATTATATACAAACTAAAGTGCAGAAGGCAGACTAGTCCTCATGACAGATGTATACATTCTGAAACATCAGCATTTACCCTAGGAGAGGTCTGTGTTTAGATTGGAGTTTTTTTAGCTTACAGAAGGGGAGGTGAGGAGAAATGAGATGTGGGAAAAGAGGTTTGTGTGTTTATATTCAGGTATAATAAATTCTGCTGACCAGCAGGGTGTAAGCACTGTGTACAGTCCCCAAGGTCTGCCCAAAGCTTCTTAAGTCTTTGGACCATCTTCTGAAACATAAAAGACACACAGTACTATGAGACCTTTACTGGTGTGCTTTATTCTTTTCCCACGTGTTTCAAATCTTTCCCTTTTTAGATTCTGCGTGCCTCTAGATACCAACTCTGCTTGAAAAGCACTTTGCATATTATGGGTGTAAGTATAGTACACGTAGTAAGCACTGAGGAAACTAAATAAGGCACCAGATGAGAGGAAAACCCCCGTGTAGTAGGCAGTGCTATAAAAAAACCTCCTACCTCCTTCCTCCTCCCAGCCCACAAGTACGAGGAACACTTGCCTCTTCATTGCCTTCACGAAGAAATTCTTCCCTGCGAGGGTGGCGAGGCGCTGGCACAGGTTGCCCAGAGAAGCTGNCCCGCCCCCGCTCCCGCCCCCATTCCCTCCTTCCCTGCCTGCGGGCCCGGCGCCCGCTCCCTCCGCCCCGCCGCTCGGGACACACCGCGGGCGCCGCGATGGCTCCGGCCGCCGACCGCGAGGGGTACTGGGGCTCGCCGACCTCCACCCTGGA